>KZ061551.1:236076-258892 GCA_002091835.1 Anopheles maculatus
ATCATTTCACCGAAGCTCGGGTAGAAGAACACTGTGAAGAAGCAGCACAAAGATTGCATCCGAAGTGTTTGTATGTGTGAACAAAGCTCGTGAGTGTGTCGAAGGTGCAAGGTTAAGGTCAGCGTCTTAATATAACCGTTAATCTGTTGTTTTCGGAAACATACGTAAGGAGCAACGAAAAACACACCCAACCTTACTTTAGTTCCGTGTCGATTGAGTGTTTGTGCCTGTGTGATCGTAGCGAATCGAATTAAAATAATCCGTGTCGAGTGTAATCCCCCGATTGAGCGTGCGTGTTGTGTGCGTTATCAGCATTTTCGGTCCCTTGCCATCCTGTGCTCCGTTTTAAATCTATTAGCCGGCGCCACGATTCGTTCACAGCATTGAATATTGTTTCGTCGATTTTGCGCCGACTGATTAATCGATTCGGTCGAATCAAACTGCAGGTGATGCTGCACGCAGAATTACGGTGAATCCACCACGTTCTCTGCGTAGAAGAACAACAAACAAAAACAGTTTAATAACCTTCCCGACGGTCAACGACAATCGATCGATGATTTGCGGAACGCTGTATGAGTGAGCAGGAACAACGCCGTCAAGTGATTAAAATTCCCGTTTGCCGGTGGTGTAAGAAAGACACGTATACACGCACGCATCCACACGTACGCGACGGACAAAGATAGAGAGCGTGTCAAACGGAACGCAAACACAAACAACGCCGCTCTGTGGTTTTTAGTACACCCCTGCTGGCAAAAACCGAAGTTTTTCTATGACCTCTCGCTTTTTCATCGCTTCCTCTCGTTCTAATTTGAGTGATTTTCCCCCTCAGACTCTGAGATGAGTCCCATCGGGGGTTGTTGTTGTTGGAATTGCATGTGTGTGCGATATGAAACCAGAATGAACAAAAGCAAAACGCGACACACACACCGCTCGATGCCGCCGGACAAGTCCGAAGAACAAGATTTTCGAACACACACATGCACACAGTCCAGTTTCGACGATCGTGTGTTCAGTTCTGTCAGTGTGTGAACAGTGGATGAAGGACGCGTGCAACCAGAAGCGGTGTTAAATTCGTTTATCAAAATAGAAAAGGTAAGTAAAACTATTCGATATTGTGTTAATTTCTTTCTTGCTATTAATAATGGTTCTTTATCGTGTTCTCATGTGTTTTAGCGGTAATCCAAAGGAGAGAAACCACGTCGAAGACGACACGTTAAGGAAAGTGAAGCAGTGTTGCAAAAGTGAAGTGATTTTTTAAAAATAATGTAAAATAATGGAAAGATCAATAAAAGATTTTGTCCACCGTGACGAATGCGTTGTGTTTCACTGTGCTTGTGGAAGGAAAGAAAAGCGAATGAAAGAAATACAAAAGAACGTAGGTACACAAACACCATTCGGGATCGCCGGGATGAGGGGAAATTGTCGTACTAAGCTTCGGCTTGGTACCATGAAAGTAAAGCGGAAAGTACCACAATTTTTCGGTTCGGGATCGTTCGGGATGAGGGGAAATTGTCGTACTAAGCTTCGCCTAGTACGATGAAAGTAAAGCGCAAAGTACCACAATTTTTGAGTTACCTCTGCCAGGTGGGACTGCGGGTGCAATCGAGAGTTTAGTAGTAGTGCGCCTGTCCCGCGTGGTGAAACAAAAACAGAGAGAGAGAGTGCAACCCCCCCACAGGCTGCAGCACAGTTTTATCCCGCGCGTTAATCGATCACTGCTTGCTCCAGGTGCATGTGCAATTGCATATTCTGGGATAATACATATCAACAAAGGAGAAATAAAGTGTGTGAGAGAGAAAGAAAATAGTGCCGAAATCAAACTACTACTCTCAGCAAGCTCCTTTCCTGGTTGGTTGGATTCTCGGAGCCATCTTTGATCGAACGAAGAAGAGCGCACCATTTGTTTTGATTCTCAGTTGCTGTCAGCTGTTGAAGGAACAGAAAACGCGGAACACAAAGTGAGATTTATACAGTGTATTTATTTGTTAAAAATCTATATCAAGACGGTTCCGGCGGTTCGGTTGCGTGTTGTACAATCTGTTCTGTAACAAAGGGTGAAAAAATCACGCATCAAAACAACGCACGTCCTTGGAAGGCTTGTTTGTTGTTCCTAGCCACGGTGACACGGAGTGAGTGTGCGAGACAAACACAAGAAAAAAAAAAGCAACAGCCTTGCCGAGCCTTCAACTTGCCGCTAGCGGAACTTCGGAGCAGGAAGTAATATCTGTCCACCAGGCAAACACACACATACACACACACTGTGGGGAGATTACTTCTAGTGCTTTCCTGAACTTGAATTGATCGAAGGTGCACGAACAATCACCGGAATCGGGTTTGTTTGTCAAAACTCACCGTGCATAGGAAGCGGACAGAGATAAGAAAGCGGAAACCAGGTTCGTGATTTGTGAGTTTCAACGTGAGCTGGAGGAAAACGTTCCCTGTCCGTCCTTGCAGCATGGCGCCGATTGCGACAACAAACGAACCGAAAATGGCTCAGGGTGGCGAGGAAACGCTCACGCGCCACGCGGATGCAAATCAGCGCTACTACACGGCCACCAACCGTAAGTTGATTCCCTTACACGTCGCACGGTCCTGGGCTGGGCCCGGTGAACACACATTAGCATACCGAGAGAGCATATATCGAAATATCCTTGTGCGTTGTTTTTGTTTTTAGAAAAGGGCACCTACGCAACACCATTGACCTAGTTCTTTCCTAGGAGGGGCTGTCGTGTGGAAAGTTACACGTTGAGATGCATCATGGGAAATAGCAAACAGAAACGCACACGAAAGCTTGATCTGTTTACTTCTTTACATTTTTGATACACTTTTGCTTCCACGCTGAGTGAGTGTTTCTGTGATGTTTGAAATTGTCCATTTCGCACGGAGATTAGATTATTCTGAGTGACGCTCGCAGGCAGGATCGTTACATCAGCATCCGATGGGTTGTGGGATTTGTTTTTATATACACATTACACGAAAGGAAATTTTCCACTGAATTGGTCCGTAAACATTAACTGTGTCTAAAGCCAAATTATTAGAAATTTAGACGATGAAAAAACGTTCTTCTATGGTGTACATATTACATTACATACACATTTTTGAGTGGACTTTTTAATTGCTTTATAATATTTGTCTCTTCTCGGTGCACGGCCGCTTTTTTATGTAATACACTGCATCTCGTCGTTGTTTATTTAACAATCTCCCAAGTTATTTTGAATTCGTCTATATTCAGGGATATCCATTTAACTGATTCAGTTAAATATGTTATTATATTGCAACTGTTGTTAGTAGACAGCGATCGATAGAATTATCGAATCTGTCGAAAAATATCGAATACCAACTCTTCAAAATCCAGATAGAGTACTGAACAAAAATAAGTACTCATTCGGTGTTCTGATATTTACATCGCTCTTGCTTTTCCTACATTAGATATTTTAGTACGTTTTGTATGGACGAATTGTAGCATTTCTTATGTTAAAAATGAATACTTCATCATTACACTTCGTTTTGTTGTATATATTTTTAGAAGTTTGATGTTTCAGATCGACAAAATAATGCACGCAGCGTCAAAAACTTAATCGATTAAGCTGTGCCTTGCAGTACATAGACACGCTATTGGACTTCTGGAAACAAGTTCTCAGGAGTGATGAGAGCAAGTTCATGCTCTTTTGGGTGAAAACCTTGGAAGAAATTGGCCGATAAAATAATTTAAAAAAAGGTGAAGCACGGAGGTGGTAACGTCATGCATGGTGTGGGGATGTTTTGCGTGGTCTGGGGTTGAAAATCTGGACAAAATTGATGGAATAATGGCTGCCGACACTTATATTAGCATTTTAGAAAGAAATCTTATCTTCTTTACTATACAGATTTCATTTTCAATTAGTCACATAAAAATATCGTTTACAATCGGAATATCTAAACAAATACTTTTCATCACTCCAAACATGCTTTAAATTTGCAAGTATTAATTCCTCGCTGAATAATAGATACATCATTAGTAGATCAAAACCGAAAATTCCCAGTATGTGACGTTTTTTGCGTTTTTACCCGGATAGTTCAGAATACCATTCCAGGCAGATCAGAATGTACGATCAAGCCTGGCAATGTGTTTTCGCTGCCCTGACCTAATTAGAGGTGGAAATACTTGACGTAAGCTTGTCGGACATTAGTGGAACAATGGTAATGTATTGCGTAGTTTCCGGTTTTATTACCATAGGGGTTAATTGGTGTTTAATGGAAGACATTGTGAGTTAATCGTTCGGAGTTTCCTTCCTGAACGGCTGTGTTCGAGATACAACAATGATAAATAAACCCTAACCCGGCTTTTTGATCTACCTCACCGTTGCTTAGCCAATCTCAATTAATCTTGATTGTCTCACTTAAAGTATGGGGTCTTATCAGTGGGGAATCGTCCTATCTTCTGGACGACCAGGATGTTTTATAAGATATGTATGGATTTTTGTTTTGTTTTCAATGTCACGCGCTTTTTTTTTTTTGAGAAACCAACTATTCTGGAAACAATCGCTCCATGGAATGTTCGAGCACCAAACATTTGGGTCAGTGCGACGCGAAAGGGCAAAATACTTTAATCGGCCAAAATTGAAACTCATCGCGCGAGGTCGTTTTAATCAAGGAAGTTGTTGTACATGTGATGTCTTGTGCCGGACACGGTCGCCAGTCAGTCTAGAGAATTCGCAATTTTCAATGTTCACTGTTGGTGCTGCTTCGTTTACAGAGATAAGCAGGCAAAAAAGGTTTTGTAGAACTCGTGCGAGAAGGATATTTTTACCTTGCGATATAAATATAATCTTTTCGATTTGCACGGTCCATTTTTAAACAAATGCTTGCGTCACGACGGGCCACTCCTTCTCGTGCGTGACGTGCGTTTTGTTATTGTTCTGCCAGTTAAATAAAGTTAACACCACGAACGAAAGAAATGTGTAAATTTTGCATTTCTCACCTTCTTCCCAACATGCTGAAGATGCTCTCGTTTGCTAAATATAACCGCCATTCGTACGCTCGCGTCTGTTGATCAACAGCGTTGTCGCCACGTTTGATAAGAACGTCTCATTTTTCTGCTCCGGTGCTTTGAAAATCATTTTATTGCCACGGTTTGCAAGTATCGTTTCGTTTATAGCATCCCCGTATCTCATGGTGGGGCAATTATTTTTGACAAATCTACGACACTCAGCGAGAAACAACATGAGGGTAAACAACGACAAACACGTTTTTACGATCATTATCGGCTCGATTGACAACACGAATCTCGGGCGCCTTGGGTGCTTCATAAGTAATTGGAGTAGAATTTAGTCGAGGGTTAATCAAACCGGTATCGTCGAGGGCTTGTCTCCCTCGACAACACGAACCGTGTGTGTGTATCTGATGATGGAAATGTGAGCGACCTGTTGCTAATTGTATTATGAAATAAATACGCTCACTTTGGAGGCATGTCCCCAGCAACTAAGGGAAGGTGTTGTCAGTTGGATACTAACGTCATTGTAAGCGTTGGGTAGGTGCAAAAGTTGGTATCTTAACGGTTCAACGCTTTAGATAAATATAATGTCAGTTTAACTAACTATTAATGTTGGTTAATAAATATGATTGAATGTCTATTACACTAATTTTAGTTTATAATTTTAGAAATAATTGTTGACTTTTCGTTGCGGTATTATTGGGGGTGGCTTGCAAGGCCTCTCCCCCAACCTCCTGTCTCGTCGGAGGGCCTACGCTTCCTAGCTGTTTAAAGTCCCGTATTAAGCCAGGACAGAAAGGACAGCTAGCCGTCCCTAACATGGAGAACAGACGCTAGCTGTCCCCCTCCGCTCAATTTAGCCATATCACCCATCTTCCCAAAGGGTTGGGTTTCCCCGTATACTCAAGCTCAGATATTTGGAGAGACATGTTACCGTTCTATACGCCGGGGGCGTATTGAGTCGAAGTCGGGTATGGAGAGCCTTTGTTGACCTTCAAGAGGCTTCGAATGCATGCCTTACCAATGCAGTATTGCTACCACACCAGCTTATAGAGCAGCACGACTCGGAAGCAGAGTATTAGTTGACGGCGACGATCTCGAGGTATTAGAGGAGTTTTGCTACCTTGGCGCGATCGTAACTTCGGATAACAACGTAAGCAGCGAAATCCGAACGCGCATTGTCCAGGGGAATCGTGCCTACTACGGACTCCACAAACTCCTGAGATCCAGAAGACTCCAACAACGCACGAAATGCGCCATATATCGTACACTGATACGGCCGGTAGTCCTCTACGGGCACGAGTCCTGGACTATGTTGACGGAGGACGCCAATGCACTCGCCATTTCGAACGGCGGGTGCTACGGACTATCTTTGGCGGTGTGTGCGAGCAGGGCGTGTGGAGAAGGAGAATGAACCACGAGCTAACTGAGCTGTTTGACGATGCAGACATACGCTGGTTAGGGCACGTGATGAGGATGCCAGACTCATACCCTGCCAGGAAGGTGCTCGTCAGCGACCCGTTCGGCACGAGGCGCAGAGGAGCACAGCGAGCTCGTTGGCTGGATCAAGTGGAGTCAGACCTGAGGGATATCGGATGCAGCCGGGGGTGGAGGAATGCAGCCATGGACCGAGTTTCCTGGAAACGAATTGGACGCCAGGCCCTGTCTACTAAACGTGCTTCCTAGGAGCAGGCCACGAAAGAAGAAGAAGAATTTTAGAAATAAGCCAACACGTCTATGTACCAATCTATAGTTGATGGTTGAATAACATTTATCTCACCGTTTCGTGATGATAACAGCTTACGAACGTGGAAACACCTGGCTGATTTCACAACATCACACCACCGGATAGAGAGGCTTGTCGATCGATAGAACTCTTTGCATAACAATTAGTAGGTTTAGTTTGCCTTCTCATTTAGTACAGGAAAGATATTTTCGCCTCTCCGCTTCTAGAACAAACCTACCTGTTTGCTCTACTTTTATTTATTTCTTCTTTAACTTCGATTTTGTTGAAGGTGACAACTGTGTACGGTAAAGGTGCTAAGTGGTTCGGTACGTTACAGAGAGACAAGAGTAGATGTCATGGTTTGTACATCGTGATAGTATAATCGAAAACCACAAGCAAACCATATAAGAAACAAGGTTTAAAAATAGTCTGGAAAACGTGTAAGGTAAATTGACCTAACACGATTAACTATATCTGGCGTCTTTGAAATAGTTCTTTACCAAGATAAAAATACTGTTTATATTTAAAAACGAGAATACGTTTTAAAAAAATACGTTCAAAAATACAGGCAATTCTGAAAGTCTCAAGTAAACAAAATTTTAAATTATGTTTTTAAACCTTTTTTGCTCCCTGTCTTTATCAGGCTGGCTGATTTCACAACATCACACCACCGGATAGAGAGGCTTGTCGATCGATAGAACTCTTTGCATAACAATTAGTAGGTTTAGTTTGCCTTCTCATTTAGTACAGGAAAGATATTTTCGCCTCTCCGCTTCTAGAACAAACCTACCTGTTTGCTCTACTTTTATTTATTTCTTCTTTAACTTCGATTTTGTTGAAGGTGACAACTGTGTACGGTAAAGGTGCTAAGTGGTTCGGTACGTTACAGAGAGACAAGAGTAGATGTCATGGTTTGTACATCGTGATAGTATAATCGAAAACCACAAGCAAACCATATAAGAAACAAGGTTTAAAAATAGTCTGGAAAACGTGTAAGGTAAATTGACCTAACACGATTAACTATATCTGGCGTCTTTGAAATAGTTCTTTACCAAGATAAAAATACTGTTTATATTTAAAAACGAGAATACGTTTTAAAAAAATACGTTCAAAAATACAGGCAATTCTGAAAGTCTCAAGTAAACAAAATTTTAAATTATGTTTTTAAACCTTTTTTGCTCCCTGTCTTTATCAGGAAGCTCTAAAAAGAAACGAGTGAGACTCGAAACTTTCTGCAAAATCACAGCAGGATACACGGAAAACTTTTTAAAATATATCAATTGTAAATTTTATAGATTACATTTGCCAAATATATAGAGTTGCCAATGATTTAGTCAACAAATTTACCAAAATAGAAATGTAAAAAAAAACAATTTTACTTACATATTTTTGTAACTTATGGGGGTTTCCCACTTTATATGTTAAATATTGTGTTAGTCGTCTATATAAGATGTCTGTTGATATCAAGCTGCAATCAGATCTGTACAAGCAAACTTTCCTAACCTTTTACAACATTAATCGATCGATGCTGATAGTGAAACGCGTTTAGCAAACGACACATTGCTGGTTGGCATTTGCTGGTCGGTTCTATTTGTGTGGCAAAGGTAATCAAAGGCATTCGAAGCACGTGTTACAACCGTATGTGTTCTACCTTCTAGCAACATGCAGCTAGATGCATCGTAGATAAGCAAATGCTGTACAGCAGATAATATTCACTACAGTTCACTACAATTCGTTATTGTCGTTACTGTCCTGCTATTGATTCCTTTCCACGCCATGCAGCAAGTTGGGAATTGAAATCCGGTCACAAGATGATTTCAATTTCATACAACCACCTCCTTGGCATGATAAATATGAAACCGTGCTCGAAACAGAACCGATGGCTCAGTAAACAATTTGTTAAGCACACGTTCTCAATCGCCACGAGTCGTTCCTTTTTCGCCACTGGAAACATGCCGGATTGAACTTTGGAACGGAGCGAGAAACGTCGCGACAGCACGCTCGGATGCGGGTTCAGCCTCCATGCGAATGGAGACGGGTCAGCTGATTAAATAAACATTACTGATTCGTTTGCATTGCCGGGTGTCCGGTGCATCTGATTGCCCGGCCGGAGGGTGTGTTTGCGTTGTGCGTTGTAAGTTCAATAGATGGACTTTGGGTTACGTGTTGCATGCGGGTGCTGCCGGTTAACTGCACTGTACACACTTACATTCTGGGCTTGAAGATATTGGTGTGATCTCTGTTTTCTAGCCTACTACCGTGTTCTATTGAATGAAAACCATACGTACCATATACCACCGGGCCGCCCCCAATCATTCACATACATGAAAAATGCTGTTGATATTTAAAACACCTTGTAAGTTATTATCAGTTCTCTTCTCCCGATGACTGTACTGTCTGTCCTGCCAGTCCTTCTGAATCGTTTTTTTCATCTAATTTAATTTTAGTTTGCTTGTTTTTAGTTACAGTAAACGTAATGTGGACTCATTTCTGCAAATAAGGTCTGCAAAATAGTGTTATCTTTATACAATCGAACGAGTCGCTGTTAAACGGGTCTCACTTTCTTGTGATAATATGAACTCTGCTGTCACCAGAGCTCTGAAACATTTTAAGTATGAAAGCTTGTTATCTGTGATCGCTGGTTGGGACACTGTATCCTCGCAAAGGGTCCATGTTGACCGTAACGTTAGAATGCAAAGGTTCTTTTCCAAGACGAGATTAATGAGATGCAGCACTCGAGCAGGAAATTCATCAAATCATTACTGAGGTATGGGATAGCGAATCGATGCTTTGTGATTGGAATCTCGGCATCATCTACCCCATATACAAGAAGGGAGACAAGCTAGAGTGCAGCAATTACAGGGGTATTACGGTGTTGAATACCGCCTACAAGATTTTCTCCCTAATAATTCAAGACAGACTTGTCCCATTCGTTGAAGAGATAGTTGGAAAATATCAGAGAGGATTGCGAAACGGAAAATCAACCACTGACCAGATATTCACCATGCGGCAAATCTTGGAGAAGATGGCGGAGCAGCAGCTACACTCCTACCATCTCTTCATTGATTTTAAAGCCGCATACGATAGCATAGCCAGGGTTAAACTATACGACGCATTGAGCTCATTTGGAATCCCGGCCAAGCTTACCAGGCTTGTACGTATGACAATGATGTTGGACATACCAAGGAAAGGCGGATGGAAAACTCTCAGGGCCCTTTGCTATCACCAAGGGTCCGCGCCAAGAAGACGGGTTTGCTTGCCTCCTATTCAATCTGGCGCTAGAGAGGGCCAGCCGAGACTCGGAGGTGGAAACTTCGGGGACCATCTTCTATAAGTCACTCCAGAACTTGGCATACGCTTATGACATAGACATCATTGGTTTGAGGCT
This sequence comes from Anopheles maculatus, assembly GCA_002091835.1. NCBI lineage: Eukaryota > Metazoa > Arthropoda > Insecta > Diptera > Culicidae > Anopheles > Anopheles maculatus. The sequence goes on from KZ061551.1 coordinate 246,163, forward strand.
CTCCTATGTAGCAGAAGCTTACCAAAGGATCGAGCATGCGGCACTGAACCTCAGGTTGGAGATCAACGAGGCAAAAACCAAAATGATGGTGGACAATGGAGGAGCCGCTACAATGACGAGCTCTATGAGCTGTACGGTGATCTTACCATCGTGCAGCGAATTAGGCTCGCCAGGCCCTGGTGGGTTGTTCATGTCATGAGAATAGCACCGGACGACCCAGCCCGTAAAGTCCTTTTAGGCCGTCCACATGGACAGAGGAGGCGTGGTAGGCCCAAACTGAGATGGAGTGATGGCGTTGATGCGTTCGCCAGAACGGCTGGGATATTGGATTGGCAGACGACGGCGCTAGACCGTGAGCGGTATCGAGGATTGTTGCAGCAGGCCAAGACCGCGAAGCGGTTGTATCGCCTGATAAGTAAGTAAGTAAGTAAGATTAATGAGATAATGTGTTGGTAGTTTGGCCTGCTGCCTTAAGAAATCCTTTGTCCAATCATTCTTGTTTGTATCTCACCATCTTTTATACCACAAGCATTACATTATCCTTTTTCCGGTATACTATGCCGTATCTAGAGATATACCTACATTAGCTTACGTTAGGGTTCGTATTTAGTAAGAAAGTTCACATAAATTGTGAGACAATTAAATTGGAAATTCAATTGTAATTATTTAAAGCGTTCTTTTCTTATAGCAGCGTTGTATTATATTAAATATGCTTATTCTTTGACATGTTTCCTCCACTGGAAGATCTCTTAAAGATTATTTTCTCAAATTATAATGTCCACTCGCGCTATACCCTCAACTGCGACCACGCTTAACGTTGTTGTGTTTCGTATCGATTTTATTCATTCATTTATTATCTCAAATTGATTTAGTCAATAATTGGTTTTGGAAACTATTAAAGAAATATAAAAAAAAAAACAGACGGACATCACACACCCGCTCATTGCCCCTGGGGGCTGCTGTTCCCCCTGCATCATAAATTATACAATGTACAAACCTAACCTTATGCACGTACCAAGATCATACACCACGGATTCTGATGGAAAACCCCTCCATACCAAGAGTTTTGGATTTTGGGGGGCCAGAGTTTTAAGGCAAGGAATAGACTGGCACTCGATAGCGCCGCCAATCGTGTGGTGTGTAGTATGGTTTTCTATCCCGGGTAGGGCGAAAGAGGTTTTGATTTTGTTTACTTTAACCGTAACGTAACGTAATCATATCACTGAGGGCGTCGTCAATTTCGCCCCGGAAAAGCACCCGGGAAATGGGTTCCCTTCTTTTCGCGGCGGAAGGGCGCACCTTTTCCTTATGAGAGCACCATTTGGTTTTGGCTGGCTGGAACAGCCAGTAGTGTATTGTTGTGGGTTGTGCATGTGCGTAAGTATGCAAATCAATCTGCTAGCATGTTCACACTCGGATGCTCTAACAAACCAGTGGTGCCAGAACGGTAAATAAAAGCCATTACTCTGTTGGTGACCTATTGTAGTTTGTCTACGCTTATGTGTGTGTGTGTGTGTGTGTGTTGTTTTTTCCATCAAAACTGGCACATGATTGTTATCTCTCTCTCTCTCTCTCTCTATCCTTCTCGCTCGCTGCTACTTTGTGATAAACTACTATCCTTAAAGAATTGTTCCTGTTTTTGTTTTGTTTCTTACATCACTATCAAATAGTTTCATGTTTGAATTTGCTCTCAAACTCGTTGAAATGTCGTGTATGGGGTATTGCTACTTGCATGGAAGAAAGGGAGATGTCTAGCGCTAGAGGTTACGAATTTGGACATTTTTAGTACGCCGTCAAACCTGTCTACCTGCAGCATAAAATGAGGTTCTTTGAATCCGCTTAGTTAGGATAGCGATAGAAGATGGGATTGTACGGTCTCTTGGAGTATCGTTCCGGCTGCACATCGGCTCGCAGTATCACCACACCGGATGGGTTCACCTTCACCTTAATCTTGGTCTGTGGGCTCAGCACTCCGTAATCGACTTCCTCGTACAGATCCTAAAACGATAGCACGTTGCTATAGTACTGCCACAATGCGATTTGGTTTGATATGCGAACGATGGCTTACCTCAACCCTGTAGCCGGTGGGCGAAATAAGACCCAGCTCGCGAAGGGTCACGGCCACGTCCGACGGTGTGCCGTCCGTTCGCCGGTTGACAAAGGCGATCGCGTACGAGTAGTACGTCTGGTAGATGGGAGTGATCGGTCGGGACCAAATCTCGATGCCTTTGTGCTGTACGAGAGAGGTTTTGACACAATAAGTAATGTGGCACCGTTAAGTTATCTGGCAATAGATTGGCTTACCTTATAAATTCTTCGCCCCTGAATACCGAGCGGATCTTGATCGACCGCAATAATTTTGCGGTTCTGTAGAATTGCCTTAAACTCGGGCCGGATCGTACGCAAATCAACGGACATCATGAGCGGCGCGGCCATAATCGCCCAGAGGGCCATCTGCGTCTTGGATTGTTCGTAGCTGAGTCCAAAGTTTCCGATAATCAACTGTAACGAAAGGCAACGACGCCGAGGTAAGCAGACAGTCTTGTACGAAAACATTTTGGTGAATCACGATACATTACCATGTCGGGATCATTCCAATGTCCGGGACCAGCATTCGGTATGATCGCGTCCTGATTGTTGCCATAATAATCGATAATGCTTTCCAACGAGGCCCACGAGTCTTGAATGTCGTCGTAGTTACGCCACAAATTACAATGTTGAATAATCGACGAGTAGTTCGGCTGTGACGGATGGACATAGAGAACAGAACGAACGAAATTAGATACTTCTTGAATTGTGTAACACTGTCGCATAGGTTTCTAGCTTCTTAACCCACATTCATGCCTGCATAAATCTGGTAAACGGGCCAGCTGCACGAGTAGATCATGGGGCGCCCGGTGGCATTCAAATTACGACCAAACTCCGGATAGCCGTGATCCATGTCGATCGGTAGCGAGTAGCAACCGTCCAGCTTCACGTAATCCACATCCCACGAAGCGAACTGGGCTGCATCGTTTGCCGAGAAGCCAAGAATTCCCGGATATCCGGCACATGTGTAATTTCCGTAGTCCTCGTAGATGCCAAACTTAAGACCCTTGGCGTGTACGTAGTTTGCCAGCGCTTTCATACCGCTCGGGAAGCGACGTCGATCGGCGACCAATTCACCGCGCGGTCCACGCGACTTCTCCAACCAACAGTCGTCGACGTTGATGTACTCGTAGCCTACGGCAGCGTAACCTTCGCTCACCACCAGATCGGACATCGTGCGGAAAAGGTGTTCGCTGGAACGATGGAGAATAGAGAGAAGAACATGTTAGTTTTCTATTTATCTCTACGGTTAATAGAAAAATGTGAGAACTTCGTAAGGGGTAATTGAATAAAGTCTTCGCTTTATCGAACTGTTCTCTTATGCTTTAAAATATTGTAGTATCGCCTTGAAAGGATGAACTGAAGGACTTTCAGGGTGATTATTATTCTGACACTGACCTCATAGTTGCGATAAGCTGAAGCAAGAAATGAGGATATCTTATGTAGAATTCTGCATCACGAGTGTGGTCTAGAATTACCAGATGGACTGTCAAACTATGTTCAATAAGCAAAGTCTTGAGTCTTTGAATACGAATCAGATAGAATGATCTGATTGAATGATATGTATTATAGACACTAGATACATTAGTGACTTATAGAAATACAGCCAAATCGGCAAAAAAAAGGCAATAAGGGAAATGAAAAAAGAAGCACAAACCGATTTTCTTCGATCTCGTGACCTTTTCGGCTATATGTTGTCCAATTTTTTTAAACTAAATTTCAATTAACATAAATAATGTGATATTACTTTATATTAATAAGTTAATTAAGACCCTTATAGAATCTAGAGAATTAGAGGAGAAGAATCTAACCACAGTTGATGAGCAGCTTCCAGAAGATTATTAACCTTTCGTGCAAACCTGGAGCAATTATCAATTCCCCTTTCGAAAAAGACATTGTAGAACTACACCTTTTAGTCACGCAAAATGTAAAACCGCATGCAAATGCAGTCTGGTCGAAGGGCACACGGCCATCTTCCGATGATTTGTTGACCGCCCACGGCATTGGTGCGCGTTACTAGGAGTGTTGAGAGTTGTCGTGATTTCCTGGATGCACGCCATTCTAACGTCTCGAGGGCAAAAGTTTACACTATAGGTCAACTGGCCCCTTTCTGTGTGCGATACACCATTCGATTGCTTTTCCTCTAACCAGAAACTGTTGCCCGACTGCAGTTTACAGGAAAAAGGAAATTCACAATGACACAGTGACCACAGCTCAGCACACGGCACGGCAGCTTGCGACAAAGAATCTATGACCCAGTTTTAACGCAATCTACTCGATCTTCTCCAAGTTCGTTTTCTTAATCTTCGACCATTGAAATGGCACGACTTGTTGGGGACAAGAGGACATGATTCGAGAAGGACGCCCGTAAGCGACAACCATCAACAGAAGCGTTGAGGTATGTTTGTAAACGTACCGCGCGAAAGAAGCGTTTGATCGATCGACACGATAGCACTTCAAGTCTTGGATGAGATGGGAGGATTATCCCACTTGCAGATGGGGTGTGCTTGAGCAGAGTTGCCACGATCGAAGACGAGACGCGGTTGGGGTTTACAACCCATTGAAAAAGAGCAATATTGTTATATTCAATTTATCTACGGCACCTTGCGCTGCTGTGTATCGCGCTGTTCATCGTTATCGGGATGGCCTTTGGTGTTTTGGCCCGGCTTAACAATCGCAACCATTCGATGGTGGAGCTTATTGAAAAAAAGGAACACCTTCACGGTGGTATCGATTTTTAAATAGTCCTCTTAAATGGATTATGATGAAACACGATGATGAACTGAACCGTGTTGTTGGATATAAGAAGGAACAAACGTCGATGCGTCCTTGTTGGAGAGGAGATTGTGTGTTGGACGAACGGTTTTTCAACCGAAGAAAGGTGCATACAAATATGAAGATTGAAAGTGGTTTGTTGATAGAGGGTATGTGTTTCTCAGCCAATTAAATATACCCTTCGGCGATGGGGTGATTTAGGGTTTTGTCGTACAGTTTCAGGCACAGAAAGGCTCCGACTGTGACATCGTTAAGATTTTCAATTTGTCCTGCCCAAAACGTTGGATCGTAAATTAGCGAAATGTTTCAAACACATCCCGAGTTCTTTTTTTTCTGCTCGTGAATACTGTTTTTCGCCACCTTTTATTGATCAGACATTGATTTATGTTAGTACATGAAGGCTAGGGTTTGGTTTAAATTATTTATTGTTATTTCACATATTCCCTTAGCCTATAAAGATGAATATATTATTGTCTGATGACTCATTCGCCTTTTTTATAATGCCTGTGGGTCAAGCATATTGTCAATGTTCCCGGCGCTTATACACTTCCCTTCATTCCAGCTGATCTTGATCTAATTTAAATGATGTTGATTCAAGTGATCATACACACATCCCCTCGTTCGTGTTTGCGTGAAGCATTTTTCAACGATCCTCGTGTATGTTTGGGCACTTCCGAGGTCTAGAGTGTTGTCCACTGCTGCTGTTGATCGTAACCACCGTACCGTCTCAAAAAAAAAACAGACACTTGATCGCGTGAGGAAAGCATGTTTACACTGCGCTCTTTCTGTTTCTCCGTACCATTGGCGCGCGCAAAAACGCAACTCTGATCACGATGCGATTCCGTTAAGATTGCGAATACCCTGCGCGTACGACAAGGCGTTACCAAGCGAGCATTTTGGGTGGTGATCAAAAATTGTTAAATTTAATTGACACGAGTAGGATCGAGGCACGAACACGAACTTTTCCGTTTCTTCAAGAGAAGTGTGTGCATTAGAGAAACCCATCGGCGGTGGTGTAGCACACTGGGCCGATAATTATGCTCATTATGCAAATGAGCGACCATTTCCTAAAGCCCGTCGCTTAATTTCACTGCTGCCTTTGGGACCTACCTTTGAACATCCAGCAGTAAGGTATCCCGGCGAGTGTGTCCCGGTGAATGTCCGAGGAAGCAATTATCTTCCCGGCGGCAGCCCACGCTTGGCATCGGTTGTCGTCGGTCAATCACAGCACAGCCGGACATGCACAGAGCACCACCATCACCGAATAATCGGAACACAGCAGTACACGTAATCCGGCATCCACCAGAACCCTCGTGAAACCATCATCGGAGGATGCGAATCGTTAGATGACTTCAATTATAAAACGCAACTCTGATCACGATGCGATTCCGTTAAGATTGCGAATACCCTGCGCGTACGACAAGGCGTTACCAAGCGAGCATTTTGGGTGGTGATCAAAAATTGTTAAATTTAATTGACACGAGTAGGATCGAGACACGAACACGAACTTTTCCGTTTCTTCAAGAGAAGTGTGTGCATTAGAGAAACCATCGGCGGTGGTGTAGCACACTGGACCGATAATTATGCTCATTATGCAAATGAGCGACCATTTCCCAAAGCCCGTCGCTTAATTCCACTGCTGCCTTTGGGACATACCTTTGAACATCCAGCAGTAAGGTATCCCGGCGAGTGTGTCCCGGTGAATGTCCGAGGAAGCAATTATCTTCCCGGCGGCAGCCCACGCTTGGCATCGGTTGTCGTCGGTCAATCACAGCACAGCCGGACATGCACAGAGCACCACCATCACCGAATAATCGGAACACAGCAGTACACGTAATCCGGCATCCACCAGAACCCTCGTGAAACCATCATCGGAGGATGCGAATCGTTAGATGACTTCAATTATAAAGTTTGTTGCAAAATGCGTTCCCTTCCTCCTCGGTAGGCGCTCGTAAAGTAGTTGAGAAATTGGAAAGGACACCTCAAGGAAAGCGGCTTTAGGGTCCAGAATTCGTGCCACCGAGTTTGGCGGATGTTGAACCGCGGATGTTTCCAAGTGAGCGGCAAAATCCGGTGGAAACGTGACCAACGGTGATCGATTCGATGCTACCAGCTCACGATCTCCGATCGATCGGCCGGTTGATGGCGGTAGAATGCGCGTCACAAACGAAATTACCGCATAAGCGGCATTGTTTTGTGGGTACGCTTTTTTTTTGCTTACTTTTACAAGTTCTCATGACATTACGGAGCAGTTCCAGAGGGAGTGCGATGGGGGGTAGAATCGTATAACAATAATTAGTTATTGCTTAACACGCGTGTGTTGCGAAGCGGATGAGTTTGAGGGATCGTAATTGTTGTCAGTTATGAAATTGGAGCTTCTATTTCTATAGAGTTGTTGTTTATTTTGTGTGTAAGGATGCTTATTCCATAATTTCTCGAATATTTACGAAATCGTAGCACAGTTCGTTGACAATACCCTAGATATTTTAGTATCCGTTTCACAGTTTGGGAACGGATATTTAAGAATTCGTCCCGTATGAGGTTTGTTGACGAGATTTCCAGATATTTGTTGTATAAAACAGAAGACTAAAAAAATCGAGTCGGCTTTTATTGAAGAAAATATATTTGAAGGAGAAGTTCTAGCATTTTTAATTCTAATACTTTGTGTTGATTGCAAATTGTAGGACATTAGAGAAAAAAAAACATTAGAAGGAATCCAAAAATATCTGGATTAACATCAAAATAACCAAGGATTGCCCTAAACATTTAACACCAGTACGCTTCGCCTTGACTTGCCGTACTGATATAATGTTTCCCTGGCGTTTTAATTGGCCTCAAAACAGGCTCATCAATTTTGGATGCTTTTATTTCGCGATGACCCCACACGCCACGACGCTAGTGGGACAAAGTTGGGACAGTTGAGTGATTTTTATGAATGATGTCCGTTTGGCTCGTGACGCACACGTGATGGACGACCTAACTGGAGCAACTAAACTGAAGCCACCCCCACATGTGTGTGTGTGTCCGGATGCATCGGTTTTGTAATGCAAACATGGGGTCGGTTAGCTAACGAGTTGGCTTTCGGCTGGTCAGAATAATTGTGCCGTAGCTAAACTTTCGTAATTTTGTGACACTCAAATCCACCATTACAACACACACACACACGAGGTTCACTCAGTTTGGTCACTATTTACCACCACCGTACGGTTCAGGAGATGGAATCTGATTTATTGATCTGGCAAGAAGCATGGCATCAGCAACAGTACACGATTGGCACGATTCTCAGTCATTTATCCGTACTGGTTGCGAGGCCGGGAAGAATGCGCCACCACGACCACCTTGTTTGCGTACGATTTGTAACGCAACCGGAACGTGTGCGCAAGAAGTTGTTACGTAAGGGGTTGGGAAAGGTCAACCGGGGGACGGTTTGGTACTTCACGGTGCACGAACGACCCGAAGAGGGGGTAGAGGGGGAACTTCCTTCTAGAGGGCGAGCGAAAGATGCTGGCCAACAATAAAAAGTGATTTCTTATTTTCGGGATTTCCATTACCCAAATCGTGCGGAGAGTATTAGGCAGCGTAATAGCATCGCTTAAACTCGCATAAATGTTTACCACGAATAAGTAGCATTTTTTTCCCCTTATGCCCGTATGCCTTCATTCTCTGGAGCATTTCTTTTTATGCCAGCGCTTATGCAACAATCGATCAATCGAAAAATAAAATAAATCTACATTTGCCTGCGGCCACTTGCGGCCGCTTGATCATACTGATGAACTCCTGATGTTTTTTCTGACATCTTGGCGCTTGGACCATCTGTAAATGCAGGAAATTAGGGTTAGAAGTTTTTCACACACATTTTGTTCCCGCAGGCAGCAATGGTGCAGCGAGGTCTTGTGCGCGACAGTGTTGCTCCCGTGCTCATAAAGAAACGCAAAATATGAAGCGGCTCGCGTCGTGACGCTACCGGCTAACGCTAAATCCGGTAGACATCGTTTAACCGCCGTCCCGCTTACCGGCGCTGACCTTTTTGCCTTTTTAACCGGTGCAGGCTGACAGCAAACCACCGTCCGGATGGTGAAGGGTACTAACTTATCGGGCGGCAAATGATGGACTGCTTTTGGGTGCTGTTTTTCCGCGGCAAAACGATCAACAGCTGAATGATCGGTTGCCTGTTTTTATCATAAATAATCAATCCATTGCACGAGGCACGGATAATAATAATGCCGATCGATTGATTGTTAGTCATTTTCCCATTGATAGATGGTTTAGTAAACAAACATCCTTTCCCGGTTTGGTGCTTGAGATCATCACTATATTTGTGTGATATTAATATCGTGTTTTAAAATTGATGCACCTGACCACCACCACAAAGGAAGAAGGAACAACAAATGTGTTAAACTTTTGATCCTTTGCTTACATTTATAGCTCACCATGATCATGAGCTAATTTTGTTAAACAAGAAAAAGAACTAGTGCTGTGTGAGGTACTAGCCAGTACTGAAAATAGGCTGAAGTTAACATAGACCCAAGTATTTATTTCACTCAACATCCTTTGTATTGAGTTTTTAGGAAATTTACAGGGTTTCTTATTTGATAATGCAAAATTACCAATTGTAACAATATAAGAATCGGATGCAGATAGAAGACATACACCAGTGACATTGTTTGTGATATTTGCAATAACTGTATTGAGGCACTGATGTTCGGTTTAAATTAGCACGACACTTTATTGATCACTATTGACGTACGAGACTGCTGGGCTGTTCTTGAGAAACGATCGTCCAGCAACACATGCTGTCCGAACGAGACTGACTTGTTGGACGATGGTTCTTTAATTTATAACCTTTTTCAGGGACTGATCGTGAGAATAACTTAAAGGAAATTTCCATCCGTGTACCTGATCCTTTTGTTTATCTTAATTCTGATTGGTCCAAACTATGGAAAATTCCTATTGCTATTCGATATAATTGTTTTCCCTAATTCTGATTGGTTGTTGAAGATGGCTCGTGTAAGGTTTTAACTTTCTATCTAGACATTCCTTTGGATTGATGGATATTAAGTTTGTGCGTGAATAATCATGATTCGACCATCATTGCACTTGCTTCCTGGATTCTGACCTTGAGCAATAAACGTGTCTTAACTCGTCTGTGGACCTCAAATAGAACGTGTTAACTAAACGTGACTTGTTCGGTGTGTGTTTATGATTTCGCAACATGACGTATTGTTTTATGTATGACTTGTGTGCAAATTAATGATTCAGTTCTAAATGTTCTTACTTGCGTTAATGCATGTTCTAAATGTTCTAATAGCTTGTATGCAATATTTAATGCTTTCATGCAAAGCTCCAAAGTAATTCAATGCAATTTAGTTTGCTATGCTACACAATGTTTTTTGCAAACGCTCCATACGAAATGGCAAACAACGCTAGATGACATTGTATGAGCTTCACCCTTAGTTGACAGCGAAATCAATGATCTTTTATTGCACCGTTCTCACATGATATTGTAATGTCACCCGTTGATATTGTGACACTGCCTTGCAACGCTGAGGCAAGTGCGTAGCCTACAGGTATAAACAGACTTACTTGCACGAGCTGTAAGCACCTAGCAAGAAATCGGTGGTGCCTGAATTGTAATTTTACTGAATTTTACCAGTTTTTCGTTATTTATTAATTCAGTTCAGTATGCAATACTTTTTTTACACTTTTTCGTCACAATGAATTTCAAAACAAAATCTTGTATCGAACTCCCTGCCCGCGTGTATTCCTGTAGGCTACGCACTTGCCTCAGCGTTCCAAGGCAGTGTCACAATATCAACGGGTGACATTACAATATCATGTGAGAACTGTGCAATAAAAGATCATTGATTCCGCTGTCAACTAAAGCTCATACAATGTCATCTAGCGTTGTTTGCCAATTCGTATGGAGCGTTTGCAAAAAACATTGGTAATTTTGCATTATCAAATAAGAAACCCTGTAAATTTGAACAGGAATATTTTCCTTTGTCTGTGTCTTCTTCTATTGCACAATTATTTTAGAAAAAAAAAATCATAAATCATGGTAATAATCTAGCCAATGAACGCAATCACACGCTATTCGTACCTTGGCAAAAGCACTTTCACTTTCGTACAGAAGAAGAAAGAAGAAGTGTATAGGCCCCGTCCACACACACACATAAATCCATAAAGTGAAGACCGTGAGCTAGAGTGCAGTAAAGTATACCGTAAATTAGTGGTGCAACTGACCGACTCCTGTCTAAGACTGATCGAAAATTCATGGCCACGGACGTGGAAATTGCGCAACCGTAACGTGCAAAAAAAAAAAACGAATCGTCAATGGCGAAAATGCTTTCTAACAGCTGCTGCTCTGCACAAAACAATTAATAAAATACCGACAATGTCCACATATTGTCGGTTTTTTTTTTGCACAAAAAATACTGCAATTGTGACATGACAAACAACGGGGTGCAATACATCGATAGTAAACAGTTTGTTAGTTTAGGCACGAATCGGGTGGCCTTTCCGAGCTACGTAGTGTGTGAAACTATTTGCCTTGGTGGCGAACTAATTTGAAGCAAGGAACAAGGGTGTGCCGAAGCTCCGGGTAAAGTTCCTTCGCTTTTTGGTGCTTTGCTTTGCCCAACTTCCCTAAGGGCTTTCCGTGAACGAACGTTCGTCGCGTGCTGATCGTGCACACCGATTGACTCACAAAAGGTGCCTTTCCACACGATAGCACGTGCCGTTGAGGTGGAGGTTTCTTTTAAGCACCTTCGAACGAGTGTTGATTTTGGAGCGGAAAGTTTACAGGAAAATGAAATGTTAAGGCGTGCTAGCACATGAGAAAACAGCTTAAAATGTTTTTTTTTTGTTCGTAAAATCATAACAAATTGAAGTGTAAAAAAGATTTTTTTTCAGTACAAAACTCTCACGTTAAAGTGGACTTACCTGATACAATTTTCCGGATCACCTTCGCAATCCGTATTGCAACGGAAACGCTCCCACGAAAGCCATCCCATCGGTGGTGTTCTGGCGAGTCCATTTTCGAGACTGTAGATACAAACGGGCAGTAGGGCAATGCCTAGAACGGTGGCTAGCAGCATGGCAGCAGGCACCATCGTTGTCCCTCCTTTACTTTTGCGCTGTGTCATTGTGTGGTTGAACGTTCGTTTGCTAATTTCGCAGGAGAAAGATGAATATTGTTCTGTAATGACATACAAATAAGAACGTTAAGAGATTAGATAAAGTGTCAAAGGAGTATGATTAAAGAAAAGGATTACGTAGAGATTGAGAGGTAGGTGATTAATCCCAATAATTTTGGAGTACTTGGAGTAAATAGATAATTTTGAAATGTATTATACATAACTCATAACTAAACCTATAACTTTTATTTATCCAACTGCACGGTTTAATTTCCCCTCTACTGATCGTTAATCCTCTTGAAGCGAACTTTAATATTTGGATTTGAGCTGGATTCTTTAAGATTTTCCTACAAGCTAGACTGATATTTCAGTTCTCCCAGAGCCTTTTTTTTAACTGAAATTTTTCTACATGTCTAATATTGGAACGCTACACTAACTCACCTCGATTGTTATTGCATACAATGCCCTTACTGAGTTCTTTTTTAAATCTTTTAATCTGCAGAGCTGTTACAAAACTCTCAATTTTAAATCCGAGGAATCCGCGCCAAGCCATTTCAAATCCGCGCCATAATTTCAAATCCGCGCCAATACGAAAGCAACTCAAACACCGCGATTCCACGTACTTATGCATCGAACATTTGTGTTTCCGGCAAATTATGGAAACAGTTCGACAGACACACATACATCATACAGAGGTTGTAGTGCCAGAGAAGAAGGAGAATTCTGTGTAT
>KZ061551.1:270083-322743 GCA_002091835.1 Anopheles maculatus
CTTTCGGAAACCTTTTTTCCAAACCCTACCATCTCCCTCGCCTGTACGAAACAGATCAAAACAGATATTACGCAATGGAGCAAGGGATTGCACGGAAACAAGCGCAGTGCGTTCAATTTTTCTCACTGGATTAAGCTCACTATCAGTAGTCAGTATCGGGGTAAAGTTAAGTGTCACTGCTTTTAGTAGTGCGTGTGTGTGAGTTACGCCATCTATTGGGAAATGAACTAATTAACCGTTGGTTTATTCTATGCGGCTCGCTACTTCACCGGAGGAATGATAACGATCGAGATTTCGCGATCGCTTACTAATTTCCGTATCAAACCGGGTGGGTACGTGATCGATTTTTGATCAGATAAAGGTTACGGGTTGTGATTTAGAACACAGCTTCCCTTCATCAAAATTGTCTGGACGGTCTATGTTTGCTTTCTCTTTTTTCCAACGCAAAGGGTTTTGCTTTCCCTAAAGGAACTGTGCGTGTCCTAATCAAAACACACCAAACGATCGGGTTTGCGAGAAATTGAAAGTTTTTCCTTTTCACTCCCCCAAACCACAACCTTCAAACTACGTGCAAAAGCGGCAATTCAGCAGACACAAGCCCATCAAAAGATAAGCCTGGTACAAGACGCTCGTGTTAATGCTTTAAATGTGATCAGATTTCGTTGCTGGACCGGGGGATGGGAACAGACGAGTGTCAAAAAATCACCTTAAAAAACTGACTTAATATTTTCATCGGACACACACACACACACACACTACACCTAACCGGGTGATAAAGACTTTTTTTTGTTGTTTAAGTTTCAACTCCGTTTATCTTGATTCCGGTCCGTTGATGACGGTGTGGTGGTTAGGTGCTGGCATTTGTACGGTCACCTTTATCTGGATCACCTTAATTCCGGCTCAATTCTATCTTAAGCGTGCCACAGTCCAGATCCGAATTGCCTTTTAGCGCTGCCAACACCGAACACGCGCGTTCGGAAACACCTCCCTCAGTTTTCAGTCCGACCCACTCCGACTAAAATGGGGTGAGGTGAGCTATCACACTTAATTGTCCCCGCTCGTTTCAGTGATCGTAGTAGCAGCATTTATTGTTTTTTCCTCCTGCTGGGTGATTCACTTTTCAATGGAACCAAGATATTGAGCCAAGGTTGGGAGCGCATTTTACGGGGGTTTGTTTTAGGCGAGCTTGCAATTTCTTTGCCAAATTTAATTATTCGTTTTATTTTCGTTTTCTTACAACGACCTACGGCTACTGGACGCATACAAAAAAACACAATTAAATGTTTTATTCATTTGTCTGGGTACGTCCGGGCCGTGCTAAACATTCGCACAAACAAAAACGACCTTTTTTTTAAGGCACGCGTCGCGAAACGATCAGAAGGTTGATTGCCACCAGTGTCTGGCACGTCCGGCACACGTTTGTTTTACACATCCGCTCCACAGTTCGTTATGCTCCCGGTCTATTTATTGCATAATTCAGCACTATTCGAACAGGCCTCCCGGTGGCGTGAATAATAGAACCTTTTCCTTTTGCTTTGCTTACCACCCATCGATCGATAAAGGTGGGAATAAAATGTGAAAGGTTTTAAGGAACGTACTGCTTTATCATAAATCGAACCTTCGCATTGACTTTGCTTGCGCCCGATTACGGCCGGAGGGATGTTTATTGCAATCGCTTGATTTCGCTAGCGTCTCCCGCTAGCGGCGACTAGTGAGCGGTTGGCGAGACTTGCTGATTGCGGAACCAAAGTAATGCTGCTGGTCAAAAGCCATTCACAAGCTTCCTCTTTGATTGTTGCGACTGCGCGCCTGTACTTGAACTCTGCCGATCATCGATCGCAACTTCGATTGTTGTTTCGATCTCCGGTTGGTTCGCTCGTTCAATAAATCATAACGCCTGACGTGACGTTCGATCGAAACTTTTAACAAACATTGGTTCTACAGCGTGAAGCTGACCGTGGGTTTGGCTGGTAGAAGGTGAATGTGGTTTACAACAGGCTATATTATGTTGAAGGTGATAGCAGAGGTTCAATTCGAGCGTAGACGGATCTGAATGGGTAAGCAAATTTAATCCGATAGTTTAATCGAGCTGCAAGAATATCCGGTTTATATTTTATTATTTTCACAGTTTATATGACATGTATAAATATTAAGTATTCTGGCATTAAAAATATGATGTTTGTAAACGCGTTGGGAGGTTTAGTTAGCCACGGCAGCTCGGAAATAGTTTGACAGTACAATTGACATCGGCGTCAACACTTCAAATCAAAGCTTTCTGAGTAGCTTCGTTGTTCTGGGTACTGATCACAAATCTAATATCCAATTTGTCTTTCACAATGATGTCTTTGTATCTTCATTCTTATCTTCGTATTAGACAACATTTTACGACTCAACGACTCGAGTACAGATCACACCATTCTTGTGATACTGTCCACAGGAATAACACATTGATCACTTTGATTGTACACATATTAGATTCGTTTGTACGACTTCTAAATTTTGTGTCGTTGTCATAGAATTACACTTCTTAAGAGATCGATCTTTTGTGGATCCACTAGGTCTATCACAAGTATCAAATATGCTTATAAGCATCAATTATTGATTTTTTGTTATTCCAACGGTATAAGCTATTTAGGGGCGGCCCGGTGGTAGATGCGACAGCGGCGCCAGTCTTCACACGGCAGGACCGGGGTTCAAGTCTCATCTGGGCCGTTCCCCCATAGTGAGGACTGACTATCCAACTATGCGGTAACAATAAGTCTAGTTAGCCAAAACTGGCAGGCAAGACCTAAGAGGTCGTTAGGCCAAGAATGATGAAGCTATTTATTCACTCTTCTGACGTGAGATAAAAGATTTTTTTTTATTGTCAAATGCTATAATAAAAATGACAAGAATTTATAGCAAGAGTGATTGAAGTTTTGTGCATTTTAATTTCCTTTTTTTGGTTCTGCAACTTTGAGAGATCTTGGCCTGTCATTTACCGGTTTCCATGACTTAGTTTACCCATAACTAGACAGTCAGTGCTGCGTAGGCGGAGCCGGTCCTGATGGGACTAGATATCCAGGCTTACGGTGTAAAGATCGTTGCTGCTACTGCCTTGGCCTGTCTCGACAAATACAATATTACAGCACATACAATCAAGCTACGTACTGTGAATGTACTAAATTCACTTTTTATTATCTCTCGGTTGGATTTATATCATTCTAAAAAACAAGACACAGAGCGAAAGTGATTTAAAATCACTTTTCATTTTCCTCCTCGCTTAACCAGCGTAGCAATAAGAAGCATCCAACGACTGACCAGCTGATCGTTAGATCGAGTAATTGGAGCAATCAACCAACCGTCTTACATAAGCTTCGACCGGTGGCGCGGGGCTATTTTTTTACCTTTTCGTCGAATTCATTTCCCCGTTGGTGCCATAGTGCTTGTTTGTTTTTCGTTCCATTGCCGCATTGAACAAAGTTCGTATCGTAGCTCGACATCGAAACTCATAATTTTGCAAGTTATGTTGGAGTTTCGGAGACGGAGCTGGATTCGCTTAGGTGCCATCTCGCAAAGCCTTATTTTGCGTGCCGAACGTTCCGTACCTATCGACCTATCTCCTATTCCGCGGCGATTCGGTGTGGTGTACGCTTCTCCATTTTCCTACATTTTCCAGCACCGCTCCACTCGGTGGAGCTTCCGTTTTGCGAACGAAAGAAGCAAAAAAAAGGGTAGCAATTTCAGCCGGTTCGTTGAGTCGTTATGTTGTTATGCTTTGGTGCATCCTTTTTTCCTTCGACTCAGGTCCGCCGACTCTATTTCCTTTTTCATTATGCAGCTTGCGTTGTTGTTTTTTTTTGGTTGTGCATTTGATTTTTGGCTAGCAAAACGAAGTCTTTGTGCGAGCCCTTCTTGCTGTTCTTTTGCCGCTATTTACTACGCGCTTAACGAGGCTTTTCCCCTCGAAACTGTTGTGATGGTCGCGGTCGCGGCAAAGGCGGAAAAATAGTGGCACATTAAATTTAATAATCTAATGCCTCACGATTTAGGCAGCCACCCCCGTAGTGCCCTTTGCGTCTCGCTTTCGTGTGACGGCACACGTGATTTATGCGCGTTGTTTTACTTGCGCTTTTATTTTGTGCAGAACTTAACCACATTTTGAGAGCGGCGAAGAAGAGTGCTGCTTTGGCGCAAAAAGGGGTACGGCCAACAGATGCGCACACATCCGCTCACTAGTTTGAACGATTTATACAAATTATATTATTAAATTACCTTGCATAGCAACATTAAGCCCACCGCTCCACGCGGGAAGGGAATTGGTTTCAGCTTGTGCTGTGTGACTGCCGATCGTCATGATGTTAATGATGATGGAGGCTATAACATTTCCAAAGTAGAAGCAATTGCTGGCCCTTCCCTGGCGACTAAGTTGTAATTTGCGCCGGAAGGAAAGAAAGATCCGTAGCGTAGCGTGTAGTAGTGGTGCACGATTTTGACCACTGATTTTGGGGCGTTTGCGGGCGTGTTCAAACTTCCAAACCCCCAGGGGCCAGAAACTGTATGCACCGTACTACAAGTGCAATACCACCAGCATTTGGAAAGAGAGACGCCAAAAAATTTTGTTTCTATCGATTGCATTCGTTGCAGCTAGGCCAGAAAGGTGTGTCCGAGATGAATGTTTTGGTTGTTGTTTTATTCGCTTGTAAAAGGGGCATTTCCGACCGAAAACAACGTCTAATCGCGCGTTCGTGGCCGATAGTGAAGGATGTTAAAAATTGCTAGAGGCAGGCCTAAAAAATAACGCACAACACTTTGCAACACAACAGACGGGTGAGCGTGAAGTTGTTTACACAGTCGTGGCAGCTAAGGGAGCAAGCTGCGCCGAAGCTTAGACGTTATGTTGAACAGGTGTTTCTGGTGTTGGATTCCCGGATAGCATAAATTCGTCGGTACCGATTGAAAAGCAAGTCAATTAAATCGCTTACATGTGGCGGATATTGTTTTTCCGCATTGGTGTTACATTTCACGTGATTCGTTTCGTTTTTGTTATCCATCGTGAATGCGTGGTCTGGTTGCTAAAGTTGTTCAATTGACCCCGTTTTTTTTCAGACAGCACGGTTGTTTCGATTACCTTTTTACTCTGTAAAACAAAGAACAGGTAAGATCTTTTGGATTCTGCCCTTATTAGTCATTTGCAGAAGAGAACAAACCAGACTTTGTTACTGAGTAAACAAATTGTATTTTCATTATCTACGAAGCAGACGTTCAATGATTCATAAAACAAGTTTCTTAAACAAAGTCATACTTTGACACAGAAGACATGATTCATAAAGAAGGAGCAATGAACTACTAATAAAGAACGGGAGCATGGAGATAAGAAAGAGTTAATGACTTTAAAAAGAAAAATAACAAAACGATTCTTATCAATTTTACTTTAAATAGATTTTTGTAGCTCTTTGTTTTCAAACTGAATTTCTCATAAGATACATTTTGTTACTGTTTTGCCATTACCATAAATCCTTAGATAACTATGGAATGGAGTAGCAACGGAATGGCGATGTCAATATGACAACTTTTTAGTGTCAAACATTCTACTAACGCAGAAAAAGCTAAACAGATAAACTCATCCCGAGACAATTGACAATGGACAAACCATTTTGTCAGAATCTAAAAATTGATAAACGCATTAAAACCTAGAAATATTATTTTTGCTACTTAAATAAACAAATAAAAATCGTGAGCCTAATACTTCAATAAATCTCGAAAGATAATTTATTTTACTACATCTGCTAGAATAGATCCACCCATTTAATTGAAGAAGTTTAATTTTGATTTTTTAGTGCAAAAATAGAGTTTTATGAGTATTTTTCCTGAAAGTTAATAGTTTTGTTTCTTTGCGTTATTGCTTCTACAACACGTTTTTACGCAATAACAAACCTAAACCACAAGCTGGCAATGTTACGTTTAAGGTACTTATAACAGCATGTGATACAAAGTGGAACGTAACGTGAAGTATGCAATGAGATCGAGAAACAGACGTATCTCCCACCTGAACGGCAATGCCAAATGCCGAAGGATCTTGTTAGGACAATTAAAATCTCATTTTCAATGTGTCGAAATGTGTTCGACAAACCCGAGAGAGTTTTGCAAATAAACTGGCGAGGCCACATAATGTACCGTCCCCATGTATTCCTGATGCTTTCGCTTTCAGAAATGGCATCTGGAGCACAACGGTGCACATTAGTGGGCCAAACATTTTCACCGATTCGGTCGCAATTACACGCCCCCACCGCGTCCCTATCACCAGCCGTGTGGCCAGTGTTGAGATGCAACATTCGGACCACAGCTCCGAGGCTTTTGTGCGCCTGATGTAAGGCACGAAGCGAACGGAGAAATTGATTTTAATGCTAATTCTTATGACCTTAGGCGTGTAGGCAAGTGAGCGAATCGTACGGCCACGCGATATGCCGTTCTCGGCCTCTGAGACGACAATGCACTGTTGAGCATCGGGTGGAGATCTCGGTGTGCATCTTCGACCTTTTCACAAATGCAGCCGGAGGACATCGCATTCGTTGTTGGTGCGACACCGTCAAGGAACTGGTTGTATCGCGCTTGTTTTCGAAGTGGTTAGAATTAATCTATGGCGCCTAGGCGTTGCATCACACGCGAGAATTGGTCGTGAATGTGCGCGTGTCTTGTTGGTGGGTGTCGGTCCGGTGGGCGATGGGAGAATACAAAGAATCGCAGCGTCCTCATGCGAAGGTGAGCCACACAGCTTTATTATAGTAGTGTGTTTCGTTTATGTTTCGTGCCTTTGGAGGCGTTCTGCCGAAAGGCGAGCATCATTTTATTGCCCAAAATGCCATAAACACAGCAAAATGAAAGGCGTCTAGACTAGAAACAGGGCTGTTTCGAGTTCCGTTGAATAACGATAATGATTGCTACCTACCGGTTCCTCCATTTTGCCACCAATAGCAAAAAAGTGGTTCGGCACGGTTTGGTCATATTTTATTGAGATCCCTGTTGTTTTTTTTTTTTGTATTTGTACAAAGTGTGAATTGAAGAAGGTTTATTTAATAGGAAGATCGAAAATAATAAGCCCATTGATCACCAAATTTAGAGCTGCAGTGGGATGAAACAAATGTTCTATTATTCGCCGACAAAAAGAGGGTAAAGCGAGTCAAGAAACTATGGAATTGCTACTAAAGATCCTTTTGACAATAGAACCAGGAAGACACACTTTATCGACTCGCGCATCTAAATATGTTCGTAGAAGCCATTTATATAAACGCACAGAATTTGAATATAAAATACATTCCGAGGCACAGTGAATACTAAAGATTGCAGTTGTTGTTCACAATTAGTCACTTTTTCAGGACTAAGTCATGACGATGAAGACTCAATAGTTTACGAGTGTTCTGGTATGAAGGAACAATATGTAAACCAATCCTTAATTTCAACTGTTTGACACATGCTTAATAACGTTTAACTAAACTGTACCTCTCAATCCATATCGATTGTTCCTAGTCGAATATTCGGTTGCGCCAAACTGCTAACGCCTGTCTTCTTTAAATTGTCTAACTCTCAAGCGTTATTACGCAAACAAATTACAAATACAATATATCTTGCTGAATATTTGCAAATAAACTGATTAATATTCATATTTCAATTATCTACTTCCAAGCTGTTGATTTTACTACTTTGCACTTCCCATCATCAAGAACCATTTTGCAAAAACTGATAGCTCCCACATGGCTATCGATCATCACAAGGCGATCCCCAAGCAATGGCTCCCCAGCAAGGCTATACAGTGGTCGTTTAAAAACATTTATAATTTACTATCCACCTTCTCGAACTGCGTGATGCATCTGTATAAATTAACATCTGTGCTCAGGTGAAGTACCACTCCTCGGCGGCAAGAGTGCGCCTCACATTGGTAGCCAAAGTAGATGCAAATCATGCGTATCTGTCGAGACAGTCCAAACGAGAAGTTCCCCATCTTGGACTGGAGTGTGTGTATGCAAATAATACAGCATAAAGTACACTTGCGCTCGCTGGGAAAGGAGATGAAAAGCTCGCCAGCACGAGGATGATCAACAGATACGAGATGGCATGGAGAAGAGGTGGTTGCTTATGATTTTGTCACGACGGTGGTTCTTTTGTGGTAAAGGTCCAACCCGTTCTCTCGGATGAGAACGACCCTGAGCAGCTGATGATGTGGGGAATCAGCGATCATTACCTTTCGCAGGGTTTTTTTTGTTTAATATATACGCACCGTGATAATTTGACAGCGCAATTTTGCACACCTTACACCTTGCAAGAATTGTTTAGCGAAAGATTATGCGTAAATAAGTTTTAAAAAAAGACCTTACTTCCACCACACAGTTCTAGCCGGTCGATAGTCGTCGACGGCACAATTATACAATCACGCAAATCTACGTGCACAAATCACGTGACGTGTTGTATTATTGCCACCATTTCCCACCATCGGTCAAACTTCTAAACGCACGAAACGCGCGAAAAAGGGGAACGCGTAACCTCGTGTTTTGTCTTTGAGCCGGTGCTCGTTCGTGTCAATTTGCCGCCCGTAAGCGACGAACCCCACAAAACAACGGACGGACACAATACAAAGCACACGACAAAAAAAAAAGCACGCCAGTTAAGACACCCCGTTACGCGCATCACAGGTAATGATGACGGCAAAACGACAGCGTCGTCAGGTATCTTTTCGCGACAATCGATGGCGCGAATTTCGGCAAAATTGTTTCACACGGGAAATTAAACGCTCGATCGATCGATCGATGGATGAATGATTACGCACGTTACCGTGCGTACTGGCAGAAAATCGTGAACACACGAACCGCGGCGAAGGTGATTGAGAAAATCACATCATTCATTTCCTTGCCTACGACACAGCAGGCACGCAGGAGGCATCCCATAACCCCCGCCGGGAGAGCTTCCGAGATGTTACCAAGCTTCCTTCCGCAAAAAAAGAGCAAAATAATAAATCCACACACGATGATCCTATCGTGTCAGTGTGTGTGGTCAGTGGGAACGATTGATCATAGTGTCCGACCATTGTCTTCCGTGAAGATGTTAGGAAATTGATGGTCTAGTCCACTAGCCGATTGGGACCAGGAAGGTTGATTGATTTTTCCGGAATATGTTGCGAATTTTGAGCTTCACTAGGGCAGGGTGCATGGGACAATCGGGTACAACAAAACCCTTCACATTTGGTTCACTGATTTGGGAGCATTGTTTCCTGTACGCTATATTTTGTCCAAGAGAGGAGGCTCTAAAGGAGAAAATTCCCTTTACAATGCTTTCGGCTTTCTTCCACTGTCGTTAATTTGTAGTCTCCCATCCTATTTTCCAATATCAATCGCTTAAAGATTTCTACTAATGTGTGTAATTAAGTTGCGACGAAAACAATTATTAGTCCTTCGATGTAGTCATTAGTTGACAAAAGACATACATTTACTTTTGCAACCGGTGGTTACATTTAGCACACAGCAATTTAGTTTGTAAACTTCAGAAAAGTTAATTATTTAATTACAGGTTTAAGCACACACAGTTTTGATTTAAGTTAAAACAGGTTTGGTTTATTAATTTAAGTATTAATCAATGAAAGTAGTTTTGCTACGTTAATGTCAGTGTTTCACGAGTACGTTGAGAAGGATTTCTGCATTGTTTGGAAGATGACGACTGTCAATTTGGCAAGAGATCCCATTCGCTTGACGCCTTTTCTATTTGCGGTGCAAAATATCCTTATAATCAGTTAATATTATAGAGTCTTTGAGTCACAAGACTCTTCATTTGCCGCATGTCCTATTGCAAGTGTCACAGGGCCTGTCTGTCCTCTTGAACTTCGAGACTGGCCTAGAAAAAATACCTGTATACTGACAAACTAGTTGAGTTCATTTTGCTAACGAAAATTAATGTTCAACAAGGGTATGAGATCAACACGATCGTTACATATAAACACTACGGTACGGGTGTGATCAACTGCGCCTGCCTTCGTCATTCAGATTTTGATCGCAATCGACATCGATGCTCTCGTAAGTAGACGAGATTTATGACCAGGCAACGATTACCTCCCGCTGTTCGCTCACATCTGTCACCGAGACGAATAGCGTTTGCCGGCGATGGACGATGGTACGCTGTTTCGTACGTGGCAGCAGCAGAAACCCATCCACTCCCACACTGCCAATGGGTGATTGATTTTGAGCTTTTCCTGGTGTACTAAATCTCGCGTCGTTTTACGACTTTGAACGCCTTCTCTAACGCTACCTTTTCACGTGCATGTGCATCACTTTTAAACCGGTGGATGCTAATGCTTGGGCCCTGGCTGGCTGTCTACGTTTCAATCGGTGTTTTTGTATTGCTATTGCTTGGTTGTTGCACACACACGCGACCCGGCACGAACTATTGTGCAATCCGTTGTGTGCCCTAGGTCTGCACTGCCAACAAACTGAAGCTGGCCGTGTGAACTAATCAACGGAAGGTAACAACAGAGGAAAAAAAAAACACTCATACAATCGCAATTCAAATGCTTCAGTAGATTCTTTACCGAACAGCTGAACCACCGAATGGAAGCAGCACCAGCAAGCCAGCTTAGTGTGCCAGTTTATGTTTGGCTTTCGGAGACCGGGCAGAGAGCTTTAGTTCGTGCCCGTCGCGTTCTTGAAAGCAGCCCACCCGCACAAATCGATTTTTCCCGATGGGCGCGCGACCGTGTGCATACAGCGGTGTGGATGCATTTTCAGATCCCCGCTTTTCCCGGGCGACTGTGCACGATGATGCACGGGTGTCGCGATGCATCTGCCATATGTTTGGACCGTTTGGGGCCTTTTTCAAATGCCACGCTGCTGGTACGTTTTTTCGCGTTCGGTGTCAGCTGGCTGCTCTCGTTTTGTGTTACAATACGGGAGGAAAAGTCGGCCCGGGAAGCAAGGCGTGGCTCCCCGGGTACGGAGGGCTGGATGGTTTGATTTAAATTTTTACTCCCTCGACGACGGCTAAAGGTTACCCCCAAAGGTTACTGTCAGTAGGTCTGAAAGGTGCGATGTAGCACTGTGAGGAATGGTTCATGCTCCGGATTCGTCTTATCTAAAACGGTGTTATGCAAATTCATATTAGTAAAATGTACCAAAATGTCAAAGAATCTACAATAGTCTTGTTATATTATATTATTTGAACAAAAAATCCCAATATCTTTGAATCCGTCTTGGAATAAAATCGAAAATAACACAAAATAAATAGTGATCTGCATAACTACGTTTTGTTGTTTTCACCACTCATCCATCAAACAGACGCACTTAACCTAAACGTGTCGAAATAATGCTCAATCGTCACCGACAATGCTGTTTCGCTGCTTTTTTTTGCTTCCTCAGCTCAATTTGCATTTTCGCCAACCCAATTTGCAACTCGCTCATAAAGCGGCACAAAAAAAAACACGCCGCTCGTGCTCCGAATTAAAGTGTTGCTGATGTCTGTTTTCATGCTATTACGATGTCTTTTCGGGTGGCACGGTGAGAACTCATCTCCATCAAGGTGGATGGAGGTTAAGGTGCATGTGTCAGATGATAACTATCGCGAGCCATTTACAATCCGTTCAGTTACAGAAACATAACTATTTGGGTAGACGGAGAAGAAAAAAAAGCTACCCTTTCCTTAGACAGCTCTATTTGTACCCATTTAATAACAATCGACCGTTGCCGAGCGTAGTTTCGGTCGTTGTAGTTTATACATCGTGGGTGTTTCTGGCGGGATCTTTTGCATACCGCACAAACTGCTTCCCGACCAGCCGCTGTCGTACACAAATGAACCGATAATGCAATCGTGGCTTCAACGACCCAGCTGCAAATTGCTGTGAGAAAGTTTCTTGATCCGCCTTAAGGGCCGCCCAGGCATGGTCGAAACAGAAGGAAAGGCCGGTAGAGTCGCGTCACTAGGCGGGAGCTCACACAGCAGCAGCAGCAGCGTACACAATAAAGAGTTTTGTGTCGCTAGGTTTTTTTTTTGGGAACCACTAGCGAGCACCCGCCACGTAAAGGAGAACGCACTAAAAACCACACAACAAATAAAGTGGTTATGGTGAAACGGTGCCGCGACGAAAAAAACCAGCGACAAGATACAAGACAAAGTTTCGGTGATTCGTTCTCACCCACGGCGGCAGGAAGACAATCCACAACGGCTGGACTGTCGGCAAGTGGGTCGGTATTCAAATTTGTTTAATGCAAACACCTGTAAACAATTAATCATTTTTGCTAACGGTAATGTGATTTCACAACACCTGTACCACCGTACATTCTGAGGTGCAAACATTAAAACGAGCGACATTTTTATGCGCTTTCGTTCGGGTGGTTGTTAAAATGTTGCATTGAAAGTCTGGAGGAATGCAAATTTCCAAAGAGATGCTTTGTTCTTCATTTCTTCGGACATTTGCATTGATTTAGGAAACAACTTTTGAACTTTTGAACAGATGATGTCCATAAACTGTAGCTTGTCCTGTTCTATATAAGCCCAATTTATGCAAATCGAACCAGAACGAACCGAGAGAATACCTAATCTTCTAACCGGTTTGAAGAAGTTTGAATTCTAAAAGAAACTCCCCAGAGCACGTCGATCTGGCTCCAAGAATAACTTCCTCGAAGTCTGCTGGGAAAAAATAAACATCGCCGCTCAAATCATCACAAGGTCGAGTCTCTGCTTAATAGGTACAATGAACCTTTGCTTATTTGTCCTATGGTTTTGCATCTGATTCCAGCTAAAATTCCAAAAATACATTTTATGACGGGATAATGCAGAATGTCTCGAATATTATCGATGCATCTACGATGCTGTTCCTAATTTCCATACCTGAACCGAATCGTTGCTTCAGATTGCACCGATGTCACATATTTTTAGGCTCGCCATCGTTAATTGGACTGACATTTGCCTGGGAGCTTACCTGGAATTGAAAGAGAAAAAGATTATTTTTTATAACTCTATCATTTAAACTGTAAAACAAAGTCTTCACTATCTCTTGATGCGATTATCTGTAAGATAAAAAAACAGCAAACCAGTATTAACCTATGAAGCAAGTAAGCATCATCTCCCCTCGAAGTCATTCCTTTCTCGATCGTGAAAACATCGTCTCGCTCTCTGTGACTAACGCTAGACACACCTTAAAACAGCATTATGGTGGAGTGTTCTTTGTCGAGATACATGCTGTTTCAGCGTCTAGCAAGTTTTCTACACCCGCAGGTGCATCTTCTGTGTTTTTGAGGTCTGCAGTCTGTATTCAAAGGCCAAAGGTGTACACCATACCGGAGATAGATACCCATCTGGACATGGTTTTACTTCTGTTGTTAAAATGTTGCATTAAAAGTCTGGAAGAATGCAAATTTCCAAAGAGATGCTTTGTTCTTCAATTCTTCTCCACACGAACGCCACAAGGAGATGAAAGCGGACATTTGCATTGATTTAGGAAACAACTTTTGAACTTTTAAACAGATGATGTCCATAAATTGAAGCCTGTCCTGTTCTATATTAGCCCAATTTATGCAAATCGAACCAGAACGAACCGAGAGAATGCTTAATCTTCTAACCGGTTTGAAGAAGTTTGAATTCTAAAAGAAACTCCCCAGATTTGGAATCACGTCGATCTGGCTCCAAGAATAACTTCCTCGAAGTCTGCTGGGAAAAAAAAACGACGCCGCTCAAATCATCACAAGGTCGAGTCTCTGCTTAATAGGTACAATGAACCTTTGCTTATTTGTCCCATGGTTTTGCATCTGATTCCAGCTAAAATTCCAAAAATACATTTTATGACGGGATAATGCAGAATGTCTCGAATATTATCGATGCATCTTCGATGCTGTTCCTAATTTCCATACCTGAACCGAATGCATCCAATCGATGCAGTTTTTGGCTTTATTTTTTCGTTGCTTCAGATTCCACCGATGTCACATATTTTTGGGCTCGCCATCGTTAATTGGACTGACATTTGCCTGGGAGCTTACCTGGAATTGAAAGAGAAAAAGATTATTTTTTATAACTCTATCATTAAAACTGTACAACAAAGTCTTCACTATCTCTTGAACCGATTATCTGTAAGATAAAAATAGCAAACCAGTATTAACCTATGAAGCAAGTAAGCATCTCCCCGCGGAAATCATTCCTCTCTCGATCGTGAAAACATCGTTTCGCTCCCTATGACTAACGCTAGACACACCTTGAAAGAGCATTATGGTGGAGTGTTCTTTGTCGAGATACATGTTGTTCCAGCGTCTAGCAAGTTTTCTGCACCCGCAGGTGCATCTTCTGTGTTTTTGAGGTCTGCAGTCTGCATTCAAAGGCCAAAGGTGTACACCATACCGGAGATAGATACCCATCTGGACATGGTTTTACTTCTGTGTTTTGTGCATCGTTTGCATTCCTGAGAGTAATGGAAAAATGATGCCATAGCAAGGCGGATGATTCTGCAAGCGAGCTGGAAGGACTTGCCAAGATGTAGGGGGGGAAAAAAATAAAACTTTGAGTCTTGGTCGTGGTTTAGGAATTATCCATACCGCACTAATCTTTTGGGGTAGTTCTGCAAAGAACAGTCCTTGTTGATTATTTATTTTTATTAGTACACCATCACCATCACACATACATTATACTGTCTCTTGATAATGTATTGTAGTGGTTTCTTGCAGGGTTTTCTGACTAATACAGCTTACTCATCTTTGACTATTTGTACCTTTCTCGAGAAGAGAAGAGTACCAGATCAGTTTCATCTATTTAAACTGTACCAATATTTTTCTCTTCAATATTCGTTCCAGTGCGCATGGGCGTGGAAGCTAAATATGCTTAAAATTGACCAAACCTTCCCAACAAACAATTGGCTGCACCTGCTATTCACCGGACAGTACGGAACTTTCAATATGATGGCGCTATGGGTGTGCATGGCGACCCATACTACGGTTCCAGACCCGCAAATAGTACGCTCCTTTTTTTCCTCTGTGAACGACTCACTCCAGTTCCCAATTTTCGCCATGAACTGACCACGTTCATTTCGTTCGGAGGCTCGTCCTTTTCTCCCACACCACACAGGCTGAGGTCTTCCATGCACTTTATGCACCTTCGCTCCCCATAACATACTACAATACAACACGCGCGGGGAACTCAGCGTGTCTGTTGCTTAAGGAAACTTTCAAAAAATTGTTTGCGCGCGCACTCATTTGTTTTATCTTTTTTGACCGAAAATTCATGCGTGAAAGCGAAAGTTCCGAGCACGCCTGCACGCGCACCACCCGCCCCCCCGAATGGTTCGGAAGGTGCGGACAACAATCAATCGCGGAACAATCAACAACGATCACGACCAAACGATGAACGATGACATAGTGTGGCAGTGGTGGTATGCTCTTTGTGGTTTTACTTTCCGATCCGTGTCCATTTGCTCGCATTTTAGCCACCGAGACGACAGGAACCACCGGGAGGCAGCTTTTTTTTTGTTGGAAGCAGCTTTTGGTGCGCGAGTGTAAATTTTCACGCAAGGAAGCTTCGTATGACGCCGGACAATGGTGACACGAATCGCGGCGATGAAAAGGAATTTGCTTGTGCGAAGCCTTACTACCGGTACCTGGCAATCGGTCGGTTCGTGCCGGAGCGCAAAATTGTCTCGTGAGGTTGGGTTTAAAGTGAAGCATTTCGCGGCGAAAACGTAATTATTGTTGCTGCTGTTGGGAGGAAAAGAAATTTACCATACAGCAATATAGCGAAGTACGGTGAGTTATTGGAGAGTCTCCAAAGGCATTATAAATTCTGCAGTCATCCACGGTAAAGTTTTAAAGCGGGACGTGAAAACATGGCCCATAGACATTACTAGAGACCAGTTATTGCTCTATTGTGTAGCCTATTCAGTGTCTAGACAGGGGACCATCTGTTATTAGGCGCTATCGTTTATGACAGATATGATAGTCTTTTTTTTTTGGACAGGAACTCCGCCACAACCCGGTTTACTTTTATCCTTTCCGTTGTTGTCGTTTACAACATATCATTGTGCACAATCGTGTAGTGTGAGCACTATCAAATTACTCCTGAAATTGATAGCCCCTCAGTTGTATGAGATTGTTTGTATTGTTTCTCCGTTTATGGTGGTGGAAACACACGACAATGAATCTTTTTAGGTGTGCTGCATGATATGATCAAACACGTTATCACCGTTTTCTTTATTTCATCGCATTCAAATGGACGTGGTTTAATTGCATGAAGTCTGCAAACAATGCTTTGCATGTAAACGTAACATTGGGTATAAAAAAAATATTGCTTTGCGGTATGTAACTGATGTTGCTCTCTAGGATTGCTCCTTTTAATTTTGAAATTACGGTGCAACTTTTAATTTCAGAGTATGTGTAGAGTATGTGACATTATATCACTATAACATATATTTTACAATGTTATGTAGTGATCTGAAGATCGCTATCCAGGAGTTGGAAGTTTTACTGGACGCCACATTAAATTAATAGTACTTCAAGATTTATATTGCTTATGGAATTCAACGATCCACTTTTCATAGAATGCATTGCAGAATTAAATCGTATGCTTTATCGGGAAGGATAAATATCAACCTCCTGCTTTTTGGGTCGTGTTCTTTATTGTTAGGACTTTAGACGTTGGAAACCAGAAACCAGAATGTGGAGCTTGTTTTGAAGGCAAAACTCTTGAACAGCGACACCGTTGCGCCGACAGTCTATTAAAAGAACCTTAAAAAAGTTGCCGAACATTGAATTGCACAAAGCGATTAAAGACATCTATCATTTAATGCATTTCCCAGCACAAGATTTGTCCTAAACACAAACAATCTAACATGTTGCAATCCATAATTATTTACAATCGAACGCATCACATCATGTTCGAGCCACAAGTTTACCGATCTTTCACACAGATATTTTAACCATGATCACTTCCGGCTGTTTGCGTGAGATCCTGAAATGTTAGAAGGCGCAAAACACCGCTGAGAAACATAAAATATCGTTCCGCTCTTAAAGTGACGTTTCTAAAACCCGTGTTCCCATCCGCCGCAATACTTAGGAACGATGGGAAGAAGCGCGTTCGCGGCTGTCGACACGATCGCTAAAAACGTGTAAAATACACACCACCGTCCAGTCCAGCAGCTCGAAACCGAACCGCGCTTAATGTCAAGGATTTGTCGGTCCGTTAAAGCTTCTATGACTCCGTTATAGACCACGGCACGTGGTAGTGGTATATCGATAGGGAGTTGATCGATCGATCGATCGATACTGTGCTGAGTGAGCGCATCCGGAATGGGAAAAGGATTTACCGGTTGGCGCGCGTGTAACTTTTGTCATTTCGAAAGCAAAACAAGGCTAATGGGTCATTCTAATGGGCAGTATTTTTGACGTTGCTATAACTTTGCCTGATATGCAGGATGCCAGCCCGAGGGTGCTCGGTTATAATAGGATGTGCTCATGTCAAAATGATGGATTATTACTTGGAATGCTAGAGATGTGTGATGTGTGTGCGCATCTTCGGGCATCCTTTGCATGTGCAAAAAATCAATATTCCATTCCCAGCCCACATCCGGCTCGTAGCGGGATATACGCCATTGTTTCGGTCCCTTCTGTCCCGGGGCAAAACAATCGAGAGAAGTTGGGTTGAGTCACACTATATATCGTTGTCTATATTTGGACGATCATAAAAAAATGGCGTGCAAAATATGGTTCGTAGTTTTAATGACATTCCACGCCTTCCAGTCAAGCCAAAAAGTTAGGTTTATTTTAAGGCACAATATACGGTTATTTTGCAGCTTCCATTGTAACCCATTTTAAGATACAAAAGACAAGCAGTACTCTGCGTGTCTTATGCCATTTGTTTTTTTGTTTACATCATGTGAGCAGCCATACAAATATGCATTTTTTCGCTCAAGAAACAATCAAAATCAATTTTAAAACTAGCCATAAACATGGATGTTTTCAAAATGGATTTTTTGTGATGCACTGCTACACCACATCAACTATCGGTAAAGCGAAACCTTTGCAAGATGAAGCCATTAATCAATGAACCTAACGGAACTCCACCGGTGGAACGTCACGGAGTAATTGGTTTTGTTCCCAAGGGTGATATTCATAATTTTTTTTTGGGGGTATTCCACTTTTTTATAAAGAGAATCGTTCGACCTCATTAAAAATTGGACACACCGAAGGTTCCTTTAGTTTAACGGAACGGGCCCCGGAATCCGTTTAATGTCTTAATTAGATCGACCACGTTGAAAGATGCATCCACTCACAATGCATGTAATGGTTGTCTAAAACGGATGAGATCTGATTACTACTAGAGAGCATCGTATATCGTAAAATGTGTGTCTTCTTCCATTTAAGCCATAGATAGTTTGATCCCTAGCGGCTAAGCTAGGACAGCTCGTCAGCCCTTAGGGCCCTTTTGCGTCATTTGATGTTCCGATGAAGATCAGCATCTCAAAGGAAATTCAAACAAAATATCATCTCCGCTACTTCGATCTCCCATAGTTGTGTTGTTGTGGATAATTGAAAGAAGATCAGAGCGTCTTTGTAAGGCTCGTTATTATAGTGGAAAAAAATACCTCTTGTGACCTTGAAGCGTAACAAAAGATCCAAACGAGTGGTGTCGCTTGTGGCTACGTTCACAAATTATGTGAACATCTCTCAAAATCGCACCCCGTTGTCTCCAAATCGCCGACGGGTATGTTGTTAACGTATGCTTAACGCACCGAATCGTGGCGCTAATCGAAAATAAAGCGGACAAGCTAAAGCATGGAAAGCTCCTCCGTCACAGGGCGTCCCATACACACAACGCGACCATCATACTGAAATGCCAACCACAAACAAAGTGAACGGTCAGTGAGCCTGGTAGCTCCGATTTTGGGCACTCGTTAAATAGCGGGATTGATGCAGAGAGACCAAAACCATCCGAAGAATCGCCGTGATCGCCGTGTGAATGGGTGATCTTAAATTGATTGGATGATCGTCATCGTTACAGGCTCACACAATATCGAAGAAAAAAGATGAAATAAAACCAAACGGAGCCACGAATCTCACATACACAAAAACACAGCTACAGAACTGGTAGTTATAGATTTTGTAGCATTGTCCAACGGTGAAGGGAACACCGACGATGCTGGAAGCAAATGCAACTGCGGTGCGCTTCTATTTGCTAGGACTCCTGGACGGGCAACCTTGGTCGATCTTGACGATCTTACCAGCATCAGGCCGTCGTGGAGTGCGTTGTGTTTTAGTTGCAGCCCATATCGGTTAAAGGGCAGCCGGATTTCGGTGGAGGAATTTTGCCTATTAGCGGCTACTATTATTATTTGCCGGAGGTGACCTCCACGCAACAGGGAACTTCTCGATTGCCAAATCCATCGCATGCCACTCTGCGGTTTGTTAATCGATTTGGAATGATGAACAACGTGACTCATTTGTATCGTTGCCGCCTGCAGAGGGAGCAATAAGTTCAGCTTAAGGAACCTCAAATCTTCCAAAATTATAGGATTTTGGGAATCGTTTTAAGCTACTTTATGGATTCTTAAATTGATTTCATCGTTAACATTGAATTCTTTCAATTAAGTTCTCGTTAGCTTGAAGCTGGTATACAATAGTTTCACGAGTAATGACCCAGTATGGTTGCTTGAGTGTTGATGGTTAAAAATTCCTCATTGTTTATCTGAAGTTTTCACACTTGTTTTTAAAAACAATGTACAACAAGTGTCCTTATGTCCTTTATCATGTCATGATTTCTTTTCCCATCAATTGAATATTTCCCAAACTCAACTGTAGGCATTTATAGAAACGGTTCCAACAACAGTAATGGAAAATTTTCTTTTCCGTGAAAAAAAAAATAGATCGTAAAGGGCATTATAAAACATCACATACTATTATCTCACGCGATTTGTTGTCATTTCCATTAGAAGACGCGCAACCATTTGGAAGTCGCAACCGTTACTGTTTCCGCTCATTTTTATGATACCAAACCGGTAATTGTAGGTTACGATAGCCGCCGGGAATGCATCCAGCGGTAATGGGTCCGTCTCGGAGGTTTATCTCGCTGAAAAAAAAAAGCGGAAGTTACCGGACACAAAACGAATGTGATCTAATCAAGTGTTGATGAGAAACTATGAAGAGTTCCCATTTACTGCTAGAAGGAACATTCTTTCTGCACAAAGAATGGTTTCGGCATCGGTTGGCTGTGCCGCAATTATTGTATCGACACGGGTAGCACACTTTTACTTTCGCTCGGTCAATCATCGTCACTCGGTGGTACAAGAAGGAAAATTTTCTTCTCATAGGCAAAAACGATAGGCATGATGATCACTTTACAAGCGGTTGTGTCCTTTCTAGCCCTGGGGAGCAGTTTTCCTTTGTGCTCGTCAGCTTACAGCGATACTGGAGCAGAAAATTGGTTGCCACGTTTCATTTGCAATTGGTTCGATCGGTTCGGTCCCAACTTTTTGCTGTTGTACTTCTTTTATCGTCAAGATTTCCAATGCGGAATCCAGGGGTAATTAGGGTGCAATTGGAATTGAAACGCGCCAGTATAGGGTATGGGTGGCGTGGGCACATTGAAGGACAAATCGGTTCGAAAGGTAAAGAAAGAAAATTGCATTCCTTCTGGTATTGTGGAATAGTAAATGGAATAGACCTGGGTGCAAAGGTAGCAGAAGAGATGTTGAACAAAAAGAAGAAGAAAACAGCTAGATTAATTTCTGTCGATTTGTATTACGGTTGCACTGTTTGTAAAGACGGCAATAGAATAACTAAATAGAGTTGAAACTGCGATGAAAGCGGTGAAAACTACAACGGCAAACTTGATGAATTAAATTTGATTCGATTCCTACATATAAGACTTTCAGACGGTTCTTTATACGAATGCTTTGACTCCTGAATCCAGGATTTTTAGACGTTGTCCAATAAGGGTGGTCCAGTTATCAAAGCAGTAGAAGCTTCGGTCTTCACGAAGCTACCAAAACCTATCTGGATAGTCACAACTTAGGTAGGACAGACTATCTAGCTCCTGGTAAACTAAGTCAGCGAGGTCAGCAATGGTAAGCCAAGACCTCTTTAGGTTGTAGAGCCAAGAACAATAATCGATGCAACTGTAAACGATAATCGGAGTATAGGAAAATCAATCGATCGAATAACGAATTGCAAAATATACTTTTATGGCAAAGCTGTGTCTGCAAAAAATATTGTCCGCCATATTTAACAAATTAATTTTTGATCTACATTTTCTGAACGATCTGATTTTGTTAGCCATGCTAACCTATTTTACTTGAGTCAATTTCTTCCTGACTATCGATCACTTAACCGTACCTGTCGGATGATCCAACACCGTTCCACGCCAAAACCATCATCCAGGTGGCTTATAGAAAGCGGTTCCAAGCGAATGCACCCACCGTACAAAACACAAATTTGCGGACGATCAACCATTAAAAATAAGTCAGAAGAGGTTGAATATCGCTCAACCCGTTCTGTGCTACCGAGCCGCCAATAATTAATGAACCACGCTGAAAACCCCGGGACCAGGCACTCTTCCTCGTCCTCGGTTCCCGGAGTGCAGCAAATCGTTTGTAAATTATATTACGATCGGGAGAGCAGCACCGGTGTATATACCACCGGCATTACGCAAACATAATTCGTTCGACTGTGGCCGTCTTCAGCTGCACGGGATGAAGCGTGGTTCCCACAGAAATCGTTCCAGCCATGCAGCCCATAATCAAGGCATAAACTTAAGTAAGCACACCGAAACAAAACAGAGAAAAACGGTGAACCACAGCATTAAAACATTAATGCCGCTGCAGATGCAAAGCTATGTGATCTTAGCAAAACACGGGTAGGGATTAGTGTCGGATGAAGGATTTGTGGCTTTTTGTTTTTGTTTCAGTTTGTTTGTTTAATGGTGGCCCAGCGAAAGACACAAAACAAGCGCAAAACATTATATTGAAGCGGCACGGATTCAAAGTGTGGCACGATCAAATCGGCGGTAGCTTGGTTTTGTTGTTCTCTGCACTAGGTCAAACCTGCTTTGTCAACGGCATGTGCGTTCCGTGTGCGATTAATGATTTAATTTAGTTCGTGTTCTTAGTGGAACAGAAACCATAGCCCCTCCGGGGGGGGTTTTTTCATTCCGTTCCAGATGTTTGGCCCATTGTGAGATGATCATTATTACCTAGTTCCCTGCCATCGATCGTGATCGATTTTACGCAGGTTCTCCTTTCTGTCGCGTGTTTCATCTCTGGGTTGTAAATGCGCTTTGTGTCGCCAGCTTTGTTCGCGAACGCAAAATTGGGTTTTTGTTTCATCGCGAGCGGTGATCGTGATCGGTGTTAGTAGTAGTTTTTGTTCGATGGTTCGATTTTTCACCCCTATTTGAAGGCTTGGGATGGCTGACGAAGAAGGAGATATAGAAATTGTGTCAATCAGCTTAGTAGGGGAGGAACAAAAAACAACGGAACCCATCGTCATCTGCTCTTGCTGTTGTGCGACAATGTGTCTGGTGTGTGGAAAAAAGTAGTTAACACAGGCATCACCACGACAAAACAAAGGTGATCTTGTATGGCTGGTGGATGGATATTACTTAATTGGCAATTTCTTATCTATTTTCAATACAAATATGGGCATTGGAGAGTTTTACAGAGGATGGAGTATGTGACAGACTTCGTAATCCGATAGGCCTTATCTACTAAGAGGCTTCATTGTCCAAGCATCATCTGCAAGGAGAGTCCTGGTCGTTCAACCAACCTCATCTACCTAAAGACCTAGAGACAATACCTTGTGACGTAAGGATTCTTGCAGTACACGGGGTCCGAAAGGTTCCAAGAGCTTATCTCGGAGTCATTCCAACTACAGAGAAGAGAAGAACTACTGAATTGAGAAGCTAAATCTTCATCATAGCTTTGGAGTTTAATTAGTGATCCCAAATACAGAACTGACACATTGTTGTCTTTCATTTTTTCATCTTTTATAATTTATGAAAATGTATTTTTTTGCAAACAAATAAATCATTTTCATGCGTCGTTACACCAGCGAATTTTTAAAATTATTCATCAAAAATCATGTAAATATTCCGCAATCGTAACAAAAAACAAACTCCAGTGCTTTTGCCCCGGTGCGCGTGATCATTCAACTGTTATTGGTTTTTCGGGTTGTTGATTATTCAATTCGCTGCAGATGCTAAAAACACACACATACACATTCGTACCTCATACATAACGCTTGTAAGGAAGGTACACAGAAAATTATCTTCTCAACACACCAGCTACTTAACACACCAACCCTTAAGCCATGCTGATGATGCGTCGGCCCACAGCCAATCAATTATTGGGCCGCGTTCGTCTTGCAACCCTAGCCAATCTCGTGCACCGAAAAGTGCATCATAATGCACCGGCAGGCATCAAGGTTTCGGTAACCGGGAGTGCGGCAACAACCACCACACCACCGTCGCACTCCAGACATACACGGAACTGACGGCTCTCTTTCTTTTATGCGCTCATTGCAATCAGACACAATCAGTGCAAAGAAAGTGAAACTTTCAACCTGCAAGCGGTTTCGGGCCGACGATGATGATGATGATGATGATAATAAAAGGTAAATATGTATGCCTCTCGCCAAATCATCCCTCTGAGGCATCCCACCACGAAGCCACTGTTTGCGCTTTGCATTAAGTTTTGGTTTGCCTCGCATGTGTGTTTGTCCGTGCGTTGATGGGGGCAAAGGCGTCTGTGCTGACTTTAAAGCTTTTCTGCTCCGGTGAAAAATTGGGTCCGGTTTTGATGGAGTGAGTGTGCCGGCAGAAATTACGCATACGCACCTTTTCGTACGCTCGTAATGTGTCCCCTCACTCTCGCTCTCTCGTGCTGGGTCATTGTTTAAAATAAATTAAAGCAAAATCACCCCCAAACAGACACACACGCACCCCACAGGCAGGAAGGCAGAAGGATTAATGGTACACTTTCTTTTGGATAGGTATCGAGTGTTGGTTTCCGTTTCGCGATGCTCTTATTTACTCGTTTTATCGATTCGCCAAGTACACATTTCCCGTTTGTATGTTTTTTTTTCGTTTTCGTTTCTTGCAATCGTGTTGTTTTTTGTCAAGCTTCAGCAATAAGGAGACGGGCAACCGAAAACTTCCTATACCGGAGCAGGCACAGATAAAGCAGGAACTAAAAAATCCACCAACAACCTATGGGTTGTCGTCAACCAAAATGCAAAGCAACCAAGCAACATAGCCAAGTTCGTAGGGAACGCTAAACCAAGCGGCGAAGCAAAAGAGGAAAAAGCAAACAGTAACATGTTGCACAAAACACATGAAGTTGGAAAACGGTTGAGCTCCACCTTTCGCTGATCGCGCGTGTCGCGGTCGATTTTTCCTGTGGTACGATCCGATCAACGATCCTGCCCGGCGATCATGCCACCGATTTGAGACAGTTTGAAGCCGCCCGTTTGCAGCAGCTGGACAGCCGGGGCTTGTACTTTCTTGGGTTGGTTTCAACTTTCTTCCTCCAAAGCTAACATCACCTCGCCAACCAGAAGAGCTAAAAAGGAGTGCAGCATGAGGTCTTTCTCTATCTCTCTCTTTTCATTCGGCGTTCATCGCGTTTGACCTGGCACCCGGTCACCGATCGAATATGGATGAAATTGATTCGAAATCGAAATCTCGTAGCCACCCTAGCCACACTTTTTACCACCCAACCGTCCGGTGGGTAAGCACCAAATGGTCCATCAGCACGCGTAAATCGATCGTTTATCAATCAGGACGGACGGGACGGATTTTTGAACCACATTCATTCACACCATATGCCATTGTTAGTTACACACAGTGCGGCTCAAGTGCCAAAAGTGATTTTGATCGATTTCTTTCCACCTATTGCGCCAGCGCCACATGATGAAGGTTCCGGATTCCGGTTTGACCACATGATATGACCGGGGCATGATGGCATCCTTCATGCCAGCAGTGATACTGTGTGCGACAATCATTGTCTTCTTCTGAAATTGAGGAGAAGGTATTTTATTTATACATTGCTTTTAGTGGTCCCTGTGTTGAAAAAAAGAGAAATACCTGAGCGACAGGTCAATGCAAAAAATGGATCAAATCTGTTAAAAGCAATCTGTTTAAAAACTCATCAAAGACCGCAGTACAGGTTGTTATTGCAACGACAAAAGATGAAATAAAATTACTATTAAAGTTCCCACTCTTTATCAATCATATTTTCTAGACAATACCTAAATCTAGAGCACATCATGCTTGTTATAATAGACTTCAGGAGAATCTCCACACTTGTTTAACGTTTTTGGTAGATTCATCCAAAGAAGCACGAGATTCTACAAATTACATATTTGAACTATATTAGTCATTTTAATACCGGCGTCAATTGAAAATAGACGTGAATCAAGCTTAAACTGTCATTAAACTGGGCAGTGGCGGATCAAGCGGTGGGCGGAGTAGGCGGCCACCTAGGGTTCGGCCAACGCCTTCAAACGCTGGCAAATGGCTGGCTCAGTAACACCAAACGCCTTTGCAACGAATCTTCATCCAGCCTCGACTTCTGCAACTTTAAACTTCACAGGTTCTTCGTTCTCTTAAGCAAAATTCTCGTTTTTAAAAGGTGAAAACCACTTTTGACATGTTCTTTCCGAAAGAGTCACCAAACACTAATATTCTATGACTTTCGGCAGCCGTTTTGCTCATGCAAAAATAATGGAGGAGCACTCCTCGCAAAATCGCTTGATTTGGCATGAACGTCACCATTTTAGAAGCTTGTTTGGGGAAAAGAACTTATTTATACTCCTGATATTAGTTGTCCATAGTCTATAGTCATCAGAATATTTGTGCCAATGCATCAATAATATCTTCTTTATTTAAACTATTTGGCCCTTTTTATTACAGGGGTTTTTTATCTCTTACTTTCTCACTCAAGCGGCTTCTCACTTCTCACTCGCTTTATCTCAATGACGAAACCGTGTATAAACCGGCCACTTGTAGAGGACCCAACCATAACTTCCGGTTTTTAATCCAACTACACGCGTTAAACGAGCTTAATTGAAATCGAGTGTATGTGGTGCACAGCCAATGGAAAGCGTAAACGACAGCTCTTCAGAGGCGAAAGTGACCTCAAAGGTCCAAAACCTCTTAAATCCTACAACAACAACAACAACGACAGCTCTCGATGTCACCAACAGGAATATCGAATTTTACAACGACACGGAGTGTTAATACTACATTTAAAATGTTGCTTCTTATGTTCTTCCTTAGCTCATAGTAGTATTGAGTTATTATTAATATATCCACTTTTTCCTTTTAAATTGACAAACCATTTTACCATTTTAGCTCAGTTTATCAAGCGTTACACCACAATATCTTATTAGTCGCGATTGACCGGGTTAACTTTCTTGCTTTGCTCGTTATTATTAATTATTGTAACACTTTTTGTCTTTCCCTCTCATTATTGCCAGTTTTTCCTTATCTTATTTACTTCTATATTTAGTGACACACTTAATCTGTAATTCAAACGTGTGTAGGAAACACTAAAAACGAAGCAAAAGGAAATGAACATCTGTCATAATAGTGAGGAGTTAAATGGCCTGCCATAATTTCTCCCCCAAACGAGTTGGTCCGGAACCAACAGTAGCATTAAAGGCCAACATTTGGTGCAGACCTCCAGTGCTTAGACACACTTGAATCAAACAAACCCACCTCCAAAAAAAGCACACCCCCTCTGGACACATTTAAAGGGACAGCATAAAATTTCAATTAGAATGTTAATTATTAGCCACCGCACTTCACTCGCCATGGTGGTGAGATTTGTAAGCCACCACGAACCGGTACAAACCATAAATATGCGTTGTGTTAAAGTGTAAAACAATCAAGCTTCAGTTCAGCGTAAAACGTCACGTTTGAAAGTGAAAAATCCGCCCAAAATGAAAAGCTTTCCTAAACCAAGCTGAGTCTGGCCAGCTAGAGTTTTCCGTTTTGTTTTGGTGTTTTGCTGCGAACAAACAAATAAAAGCGAATCTGAAACACATACACCACCGGTCGTCCACTGAGACCTTCGGTCGTTTTAATGTCCGTTTTGGCGGGCTGTTTTGTCATGGGAAAATGGGACCTCGCAGTGCGAAACGTAAAGCACGCAGAGGAATGTGCGACTAGACGACAAGCAGCACGGATTTGAATGAGTAATTTAAATTACCCACCAAAAGGGTGTTTGTGCACCGAGGGTAAGCTTTAAATCGTAGGCACTGGTGCGTTTTGGGCGAGGTTATGCAATTTCGGAAACGCTCACAAAATTATGCACAGCCGGCCAACCAATACAGACAAATCGCTCCATTTCCCAGAAGTCAGAACGGGTAT
Source organism: Anopheles maculatus (assembly GCA_002091835.1). Taxonomy (NCBI): domain Eukaryota; kingdom Metazoa; phylum Arthropoda; class Insecta; order Diptera; family Culicidae; genus Anopheles; species Anopheles maculatus. Next base: position 297,432 of record KZ061551.1, read on the forward strand.
TAGCAGACTAGAAATGGCATTCATTAGCATCCGAATCCGAACCTACATATCTCCCCGCGCGTGTGCTTTTTCCGATGGCGACTGGTCTAATTTACATTGTTGCCGAGATTTTGGGGGGTTTATTTCCCTTTGTGCAAGAGGATCTAATTTCGTAACAAATTGCACAACTTGCATGCTCCGTTCTAGAGCGTAGCGTGTTCTGTGGTTTTCTCGATTTCCCCAAAAATGAAAATGATTGCATTGGCAAAGTCAGCTGATTTTTTTTTTGTTAGTTTGAGTTCATTTTCGACTGTGTGAAGGTTGTTTTCCATTTCTTCCGTCGGGGTTTGCTCTTTCTTTCTCTCGTCCGTAGCATTCGTCCGTAGCGATCTCTCTGCTTTACACTATCTGTGTATGCTAATGGGGATGCGATCGTTCGTGTGCAGTTTTTAACACAATTTGATGCTTTAGTTTGCATTTCTATTTGCATTTTCGGTGAGTGCGTGTGTATGTTTTTTTTAGCAAGGTGTGATTTAATGTTACGCTTTATATTAAATGCAACGCTGGATTTGAATGGGTTTGAAAGCAAACAGATTGAAATATTGCGAAAGCGTAGCTACAAAACTTCATTTGCATTGACAGTGTTAAATTGTGTTCATGTAAGCTGAACTAAACAGAGAATATTTTTGTGGAAAGCGAACGTTCTATTTACACAATCTGCGTTCGATGTTTTTTTTTTCATGAAATTTTATGTTCTTATAGCTTTGTATTTTGTTATTACTTTATTTGAAACCTCCTTTATCAAATGCTTTTTATTGGTCTGTTATTTCTGCTAATGACTTAAAGAATTGTCTTGTTTTGGTGTGTTCTTTCGTGTATTAAAAATCTTTTTCATGCATGAAAAGATTATAATGGATGAACATTGTTTTATATGCCCTTATCATCAACACTCGCAATATGCAGCCTGCGTGCATGAAGGCAGCCATTGGTAGCAGTACTAAAATCTACTCTCAGGGTCAAACCTTTCTTTCGTCGAGCCCCTGCATCGTATGCTGTGGCACACTATCGTCAAGAATGAATGCATGGGTGTTACCGTTCTTACCATGTTCATATTAACGAAGCCATTAGCGTACTCACAGAACCTGTGTAGAACCGGTGACTAGCGAGGCGTGATCAAGGCCAACGCGCAAATCCATTCTGGAGTATTTTAAGACTAAAAAACTGGCTAGAACCGGGTAAACAAAACCAATAAATGCATTTAAAAAATTAACTTTTGATAATAATGAAACATAAACAACTTCAGAGAAATTAATGGATTAATTTTTGTCGGTTCCTTTAACTAAGAAGTATACTTAAAAAAATATTGCCTATCTTTTGCGAACAGTTCATCGGGTCTCGTGAGCCAGCTGCGACATTAGCACTTTACAAACCTTTCTAGTTGTAGAATGAATGTAGGACCAAGAACTTCCAAGATACATAAAATATGCAAAAAAATACTTTCATTCACTTGTTTGGGTATTCAGATACTGAATTATATACTTTATTACTAAAATTGTTTTGTTCTGCTTTGATTTTCTTCAATTGTCCACTAAAACTATTGAATTCGTTGTGTTTTTATTTAGAGTCTAAAATATTTGATTAAGGGACAAAAAGGGAAAACCTGTTTTTTTCTCTCGTCCGTAGCATTCGTCCGTAGCGATCTCTCTGCTTTACACTATCTGTGTATGCTAATGGGGATGCGATCGTTCGTGTGCAGTTTTTAACACAATTTGATGCTTTAGTTTGCATTTCTATTTGCATTTTCGGTGAGTGCGTGTGTGTGTTTTTTTAGCAAGGTGTGATTTAATGTTACGCTTTATATTAAATGCAACGCTGGATTTGAATGGGTTTGAAAGCAAACAGATTGAAATATTGCGAAAGCGTAGCTACAAAACTTCATTTGCATTGACAGTGTTAAATTGTGTTCATGTAAGCTGAACTAAACAGAGAATATTTTTGTGGAAAGCGAACGTTCTATTTACACAATCTGCGTTCGATGTTTTTTTTTTCATGAAATTTTATGTTCTTATAGCTTTGTATTTTGTTATTACTTTATTTGAAACCTCCTTTATCAAATGCTTTTTATTGGTCTGTTATTTCTGCTAATGACTTAAAGAATTGTCTTGTTTTGGTGTGTTCTTTCGTGTATTAAAAATCTTTTTCATGCATGAAAAGATTATAATGGATGAACATTGTTTTATATGCCCTTATCATCAACACTCGCAATATGCAGCCTGCGTGCATGAAGGCAGCCATTGGTAGCAGTACTAAAATCTACTCTCAGGGTCAAACCTTTCTTTCGTCGAGCCCCTGCATCGTATGCTGTGGCACACTATCGTCAAGAATGAATGCATGGGTGTTACCGTTCTTACCATGTTCATATTAACGAAGCCATTAGCGTACTCACAGAACCTGTGTAGAACCGGTGACTAGCGAGGCGTGATCAAGGCCAACGCGCAAATCCATTCTGGAGTATTTTAAGACTAAAAAACTGGCTAGAACCGGGTAAACAAAACCAATAAATGCATTTAAAAAATTAACTTTTGATAATAATGAAACATAAACAACTTCAGAGAAATTAATGGATTAATTTTTGTCGGTTCCTTTAACTAAGAAGTATACTTAAAAAAATATTGCCTATCTTTTGCGAACAGTTCATCGGGTCTCGTGAGCCAGCTGCGACATTAGCACTTTACAAACCTTTCTAGTTGTAGAATGAATGTAGGACCAAGAACTTCCAAGATACATAAAATATGCAAAAAAATACTTTCATTCACTTGTTTGGGTATTCAGATACTGAATTATATACTTTATTACTAAAATTGTTTTGTTCTGCTTTGATTTTCTTCAATTGTCCACTAAAACTATTGAATTCGTTGTGTTTTTATTCAGATTCTAAAATACTTGATTAAGGGACAAACATTTATGACTTATATGAGTCAGAAGTTGGTACTGATGGGGCGGCCCGGCGGTAGATGCGACAGCAGCGCCAGTCTTCACACGGCAGGACCGGGGTTCAAGTCTCATCTGGGCCGTTCCCCCATAGTGAGGACTGACTATCCAACTATGCGGTAACAATAAGTCTAGTAAGCCAGAAATGGCAGGCCATGACCTAAGAGGTCGTTAGGCCAAGAGAGAAGAAGCAGAAGTTGGTACTTTCGAGTCAAAAATTGATGCGCTCTGTAAAAAATTGGGTCCTTACGAGTCAAAAATTGATGCACGCTGTCAAAAATTGGTGACTTTAAAGTAAAAATTTAGCGGCATTGACTGTATTGTAAAACATGTCAGAAGCACTGTGAAATTGTAAAACTCCAATCGATCGTCAGGATGTGTCTCATTACTTCCAACTTCTTCTCTCTGAAATACACTCCTATTAGAAACAAATAATCATTTGCTGTTCCTTGACTGTTTGGACCATAACTGCTCCAAATCAACTGATAAAGCTGTAAGATTTTATCTGTTCTGTCTGTCAGTACAAAAATATGATAACAAAAACGAAGACAAGAAAGGAACGCTAGAGGGTAAACTTGAAAATATGTAGTTTTTAAATGCATAAGTTGTTTCTTTTAAAAGTTGTTAAAAGATAAAACCAGATTTTTAAAGGCGACACTCAATAACCGGGTAATTGACAATATATTTTAGGGTTATTAGAAAAAAAAGTACCAAAACCGTCCAGCTAACGGACAGTGAGCATAGTACGCCGTCCCGGACAAAATTCCGCACACAAAATGGGGCGACAGTGGGCACACGTAAGATTGTAAGATCTTTCGACCCTTCGCCCTTCACCCTTCGTCACCGTTACCCGCACAGGACCGGGTGAGCCAGTGACCGATCATACGCGGAGGAAAGCAAAACAAAAAGAAAATGGAGTGATCGTAATAAAATAAAAGAAATGCGGAGAGAGAAAAAAACAGGTTTTCCCTTCAATGTGCTCGTACCCTCGCGCTGCTCCTATTGACGTAACTGTCAACGGTGTCTCGCATTCGCCTGTGAAGGTGGCTGGCTACGACCCGTTATGCAGACCAGCCAAGAACAAGCCCTCAGACGCGACTAAGGTAAAAAAAGCAACGATCGAAACATAAGCAGGATAGTAGCATGATCCGAACGTTCGCCAGCCGGGAAGAGAGTGAGTTGCAAGATGATAGACGTTAGGATGGGACATTCCTGGAAGAAGAACCTCCGAATGACCCACACCCGGGGCCGACTGCGAGCTCTCTAACGGCCTCGTCGTTCTAATGCCAAAATCGAGCCTTCTTTCGTGTAGGTGTTGAGAAGTGTAAAAGACTCGGAAGAACGGACGCGTAACATTTTCAACATTCCTTTGGGCCTTTGCGAAGGCGTGCGAGACGAGTTCACAAGTTGATTGAACTTTCGAGAGGTCCTTCTCGGGGTGCTTTCATTGCCGGAATCAGACGAGAGACGATTTTTCTATTTCTTCCTCGAAGAATGACACCACAACCTGAAACATTATGCACTACCAACCTTTTTTCCTTGATGTAAGTCTCCGGTACACAGGCCGGAACGAGCTTCAGCAAATGTTGGTGATGAAGATAATGCGAACACTGGCAGGCAGGTTACGTTTTTTTTTATCCTCCGGGGCCCTACACACTGTACACCGATTAACAGGGCAAGCTCCAACACACACACACACACACGCACACTCTTATTTCGCGACAAGCCAAGACAAACTTCCCGTCAGTTTTGTGCTCCGGCGGAAACGAAACAAGTTTTGGCTGTGCCCAACCTGGTGGAACTCTGTAGGACTTGGGTAGGTTTTTATTTCTTGGTTGCCCCTTGCAAACTGTTATGGCCCTCGGTTTCCCTTTCTCGGGGACCTTGTTTTTCGAACGTACTGGCTTGGGGGGGGTTATTGCCGTTTTCGCCAATTTCTTTCTCTTTGCTCACTGATAACAACGCGCTTGGACGAACATAAGTGTCAAGCTTCACTCGTAGATAAGCGCCCAACGAAACGCACACTGAATATAGATTAGAACACACAAACACACCCAGTGAACATACGCACTGGAGAAACGAGGCACAATACTCAAATGCTCACACTTGCCCGTGGAACTAGTCGAGCGCGGTCGGGGATAGTGCTGCTGTGTGTGATAAGTGAGAGCAACTGCGCATAACTTGCACCAGAAAGATCGGGTCTGGAGTTGCTGTGTGTCTGGATCGCGATCGGTTCTAGCTAGCTCTTTCCACGTCGTACGTTAACAAACACGCAAATTAGAACGCACAGAAAACGGGGACATCGACCGCCCGACAACAGTAACGATAACTGGTGAAGAAGTGATCGTCAAGTATAGCTGTATGAGTATCTTATCTGCCAAATAGCAACGCAAATTGACTTGTTTTGCTTTCAAACACTTCTTGCGCTACACTGCTTAGAGTATGCGAAACGCACCAAAACACGCACCTGAGAGAAGGGGTTGATCGGTAACAAGCACGCTAGATGACGCTTCTCAAACGCGACCGTTGCGATCGAGAGCCAGGGTTAAATTGTGCAGAGCGGTTGTGAACGCAGAAAGCCAAACTGTCGAGTGTGTTGCATTAAGCTTGCACAGTGGGGTTTGGTGATTGGGTGCGATGGTAAAAATTACATATCGATCTGTGAGCAGTGAGAAAAAAAAGGAAATGCTTTTATCTTATAAAGAAAAAATTACAAGATGTAAACACATGGATAAGTTATTTCATACTGATTCATCAGAATTAAAAGAAATCTAAGGGCAAAAGTTTATAGTGATTTAATAGTATGTTATAATATTAGTGCTTTTCTTACTTTCATGATCATTTAAAGAAACTCAACGATATTTCAATTAAACGAATTTGTCTTTAGTTTGTTGAAAATGGAAAACCTTGAACAACTATTGAAGTCTCAAAATATATTTTATTATGATATGCCAACCATTCCAATTCTAACAAATTTTTAAAATCATACTATTGTTTTTACAAACACTACAATACGAAACAATCCCCACTACACCCACTGTTTACAATCTACGCACAGACCGCACGACGCAACGCTACATCGTACAGGCAACATCGCGCAACATAAAATTGTTGCGTCCCGAGTGCTGGAATGTACCACCGCGGAGCACACTTGTAGAGCACACGCGCATCGATCGTTCCTCATAATTGATCGGCGAAATTGCAAAGCAACTAAGTGTTCGTGGGGGTATCGATCATCTCGTTTTCCCTGTCTCGTTTCGTTGTCCTTCTCGCAACAGTTTCAGTTTTTATTAAATGCTCTCGTTGTGCAGCGCTGCAATATCTACTTTGCTGCATCCATTACTTCTTGCAACAACGTGTGTTCATGATCCGCCTGCACCCGATGTAAAGAACAACAACTTGCAGTTGCTGTTTGTTTCGCACGCAGCTTCTCAGCTTCTTTAGGGCAAGGCCATGCAAATTATCCGGCACGTTGAAAGACGAAACAGCACGACGCCAGAGCCCCATGTACGGGATGGTCAGATGCAGTAAGTAACGACAAGAAATTCGCAAACCAGTGGCCAAAAATGTGCCGGCCACAGTTTCATTAAATCAATTACACCAACCAGTGGGTGAGAGTGTGCGCCTCCAATAATAACAACTTCACCGCCCGTATGATGGCTTGTTGCCGTGAAAATCAAATTTTTGGCAGCTAATGCACTTCGTTCGTTCCGTCAGCGGTTCGGTCGGTTGCAGCAATACGCCAATTGAATCCTTTTTATTGTTTCCTCGATAAAATGTTGAAGTGAAGAACCAAAAAAAGGTTTCATAAAATATAAGGTTGCGTTTGATTTATGTAACGATTTTTAACAAATAAACTTTTAACACCTAGAATAGTGATTTCCGCCAGAGATATTGAGTTCATAAGGTGTATGGGAAACGAAACGAGTTATGTTTATGAAGCAGAGCAGTTGATTTTGCGATTCGGGTTCTGCAAGTCGCTAAAATAACAGGTTTATTGTACCTTTTATGGATACGTAAATTGATGAACCCCGAATGGTTTGGTGTGCAGAAGTGGAGCAGATTTTAAAAATTGTTGGCATGATCTTACTTTTACCTTTGCAAAATGTGAAAGGAGAAGAGTGCAAACATAAACACGACGGATAACTCAATGTCACGGTTTTTTATCAGTAGAAGTTGAATTGGCGATAAACATTTAAGCATGTTTTTGATATTTGCTATAATTGATACAATCATTAATTGCTCTAGTCTTGGTGCAATCTTTTTCAACGTTTGTTCGATTACAATAACGATCTCTTTGCATGCTTGTTAGAGTTGCACCGGATGATAGTGCAATCTAAAGCAGAGCTTCATCCCTGGCCCTATAGCGAAGATCCACTTCGCTCATTAGCTCATTAGCTCACAAAACCTGCCCAGCGCGCGCACCTAGACTGGCTTGAGGACATGAGATGGTAGCAACGCATAAAACCACAATCTACAGCCCCAGCCAGTCAGCTCACTTTCAATGACATCCCGAAGTAAAGCGAGAAAGTGAGCTTGTGCGATTGATTGGAGCCTACGCTGTGCACCCGGCGGACGGGGCCAAACGTTTGAACCAATAATGTATTCTTATCTTAACCTACAAAGCACCCTATCTAAACCACTGTAACCGATCTCCTCCGTCCGCACATAAACTGTCCGGGAAATTATCCCGAGTCGCGCGAGTCGGGAAGGAGTGAGCGAAAAAAACAAACAAAAACATCCGCCACACTCGAAGACGGGTTCAGTCGGTCAGTCAGTCAGCGAACTTCTTCTGGGCGGGAGAAATCAGTTCAGGGGCAACGCGCTGGTGCGCGCATAAGAAAGGATCGCATCGAAGAGGAATTGAAAGGAACTGGATGGAGTAGGAAAAAGGTCAACAGATTTCTCCCTGATCTTCCTTTCTGTTGGGTTTCTCTATCTCGCTCCTGGTTGTAGCAGCAGAATTAACGGGCCTGAAGGAGGAGTGTACCGTAATAATTCTGTCGCGAATAAATATGCTAATACGGAGTCTGATCTGTGAACTGTTGCGCTGGGGTTTTTTTTGCACTAAAATAATAATTGGTATAAAAAGTTTGTTTTCTTATTTTTCTACCGAAAGCGTGAAATTGATATGTATTTATTTGACATTGTGAGCAGCTGTTGGTATGTTATCAGTGAAAGCATTGAGGATTGTGCTATTTATAAAGGACCATATTGACTTTGCTTGATTTTTTCATTTAGCTTGAACATTTCCTTATGTTTCTTTGGGACGACAATCTCCAGTGCGCTATAATTCAATTCATTTTTTACACAAAAGTACTTTCCAGAATGATCTGATATATCCTATCGACTTGCTTTATTAAGATTGGGTAACTCTAAACTAGTGTTGGGCTTAATGAATCTTATAACGAGAATCTTTCATATGAATCTTTAGTGAAGAATCACGAGTCGACTCGCGAAAGATTCGTGAATCCCAAAAAATCATGAATTGTCAAAAATTCATAAATCTCCAAAAAATCTTGTGTTTGGGAATTCTTTAAGCATCTCGACTTTAATTTGAACGCGTTCTTGGGTTAAATTTTGTAAGGAATTTGTTAGGAATATTTATCGAGGAATGCTTACAGGATGATACGCCAGGAGAATCAAATAAATATGATAATATGAAAATCTCAAAATGGAAGCGAAGCAGCAGTTTTCTTAAGGATGGTGGCATTACTCGCTCAGAAAAGGTTAAATGATATGATTTGATTTAGGTTCTATAAGCTGGTGTGGTAGCAATACTGCACTGGTAAGGCATGGATCCGAAGCCTCTTGCACGTCAACAAAGGCTCTCCATACCCTACTTCGACTCAATACGCCCCCGGCGTATAGAACGGTAACATGTCTCTCCAAATATCTGAGCTTGGGTATACGGGGAAATCCAACCCCTTGGGAAGATGGGTGATATGGCTAAATTGAGCGGAGGGGGACAGTCGGCGTCTGTTCTCCATGTTAGGACGGCTAGCTGCCCTTTCTGTCCTGGCTTCCTACGGGACTTTAAATAGCTAGGAAGCGTAGGCCCTCCGACGAGATAGGAGGTTGAGGGAGAGGCCTTGCACGCCACCCCCAATAATACCGCAACGAAAAGTCAACAATTAATTTTGAATCGGAAAATGGATTGGACACCAGGCCATGTCTATTAGACGTGCTCCCTAGGAGCAGGCCACGAAAGAAGAAGAAGAAGATTTGATTTAGTTGTACGATCAAAGTTGTATATGACCGAGCAATGACACCAACCTAAGTTTGGTCAAGTCGCTATAAACAAATATGCGTATTTCGGATAGTTTTCTTTCGTTTACTAATGCTTGTTTTTGTTTCAAAGGACATTAAGTATTAGGATTCAGGAATCTTTGAAGATTCATGCATATTTGGGATTTACGAATCTTTGAGCATTCATGAGTATTTCAATTACAGATTCAGAACCATTCATTCAGTTTAAAGATTCATTTAAATCTTTAATAATAATTTTGAAGTGCAATAATAGTGAATAACTGTTGAAATACGGCTATAGCAAACAGTATCAGCGTGTGTATAAAGTTGCACACTTTTACCCGCGACAATTTCGTTTGTTTTTCATACCATTACATTTTCATCGATCGGTCGACGCTGTAGCTGACGCTTGTCGTTGCATTAGATATGGCGAGTTGCGTAAGTTTCTTTAACCGATCACTATCGGCCGATCGCTGTCGTACGCACATGCATGCATAAATATGTAGCGCATACTCTATTTTCCCGTCCAATCAACTGGAACGTTTTGCACCGTCAACTATCAGGAAATTATCGAACGCATTTTCATCCCCCAGGTGCGTGTGTGTGTGTGTGTGCCTGGTGAGCATCGGAACAAACCGGGTTTATTTATTTATTATTATTTTTCTTTACCTTCGCTGACCAAAATGCCGGTACAGGAGTGGAAGAAAAACTGTCTGGCTGTCTGGTACAAGCACGAAGTGCTCCATTACGTTGGTTAATTTATCTGTTGAAAACTTGCTCGAGTGTCACCCGGTTTGGTGGTATGTTGTACCTCTGTTTATCTCCCCTAAAGTTGTTACCGTTGATATCTTGTTAAATCGTAGTTTCGCCTAAAGGGGTTTCGAAAGCGCGTCATAGAAAATTGTATCAAGTCCATTTCTCTATAAAAATATTAATTGTTGTTGAAGCATAACGATATCCAAGGAAAATTTCAAACGAAAGTCTAGATTTATAAATTCACTATTTCACCTGTAGTACAGTGCACTTTCAGTGAAGATTATACTTCAGGTTAGGTTACACTGCAATGGAACATGCTTGCTGGGTTCCGCAATAAATGATTTTATTTCTTTGCGTTATCTTCCTCTCTTCGTCTTAGTTTATCTGTTTTTCTTTGGCTAATCAAACAAGTTTGCCAGCCGGTATCACAAGGTCTGGTAGGATACTGAGAAAGTCCATGCAAAGATCCGTTTCGATGTAGGAAAAAAGCAAGGGATTCATTAGTAGCTTAAAACCTTTGTTTTATAGATCCATACTTTGTCTTAATATAGTTGTTATGATTGATAGTTACTTAATAAGTAATTTAATTACTTCTTCAAAGTTAAACAAAATGTAAAAAAATTGAATGGTCACGAAGCGAAGCTAATTGCCGGATGCTTTATAAATGTGACGAAATGATTAGTTTGAATTTCTTTTAAGTATATTAAATTTCTATTCCCTTCCCTGTCAAACATACCTATGTGAAAACAAAAAATATGTTGTTTTGCAGTTGAGTTAACAATTTTTTTGATTTTACAAAATGCAGGAAAAACAAGGAATAGAATATGGCATCTCAAAGTATTCTTGTCATTCTGCCCTTTTCGAAATCGGGTAAAATGGGCCTAGTGAATCCTGCTACTACAATTCACCACTCTTAATTGTGACAAAGTAAGTGTGAAAATCTATTTTTACATACTGCTTGTCTGGTCTCGTCAGTGGAGCGTCAGTAACCGGTCGAAAACAAAATGTTACATTGAGCAAAAAAAAAAACAACAACAAAACCACAGTGCAAAAGTAAACGAAAGCAGACCGTAATGTAAACATTACCTAGCAAAACCTGGCAGGGAGGCACGTCCTGCAAAGCACACGTCATTGTGATCACACGACCACGACACACCAAACCAAGCTACCAAGAGGCATCCGAGAAGGTTTATTTTCCGTTGACATGCGCACTTTGCAAACGTACACTAGACTAGGGTCTTCTAATGCAGGGAAATAAGGACAGGAACAACGACAGAAGAAAAGAAGGAACTAAACAATATTAGCGACAGTATGTCTGCCGGCTCTTCCATTTTTGCGAGGGAAAAACTAACTAACATCGATACAGTTCACCACATCCCGAACGGTACAAACTAGTCGAAAGTGGATAATGTGTGTATCCAAAAGATTTAGTATTAAACGCGTCAGTTATTTTGTTTTCCAAATCTCAATCTCAAAAGCAACAACGGCAACTTGTTGCTACTTCAGCACGAGATTCAATCAACCATCGCTCGAAGGAAGCATTTCACAAAAGTCCTAACCAATGTCCACAGTGCAATTTTACCGATAGGCCAATGATCGAAAAAACACCTACAGCAAACATTACTCTATTTTGCCCAGAGGTGTTAACTATAATATCCTCACTATCGGGAAGTGTACCAATGATCGGGTTTGCTGATGTTTCACGATTTAAAGAACCAACGCTCACACACACCCACAATCGTTGAGCTGCTGCTCGCTTCACGCGGCACAAACCTAGATACGTACGCATTTCTCTGTTTGTGGCACACGCATTCGTGTTCTCGGCCCGAACGCGGCAAGGGGTTGAATCGAAAGTGACCTTACGGAACAAATTTGACGATATTATTATATTTTTCATGTGTTTAAATGAAAACTTATGGTCGAGTTCTACTTTAGGGATAGTTAATTTCTTTTTTAAACATTAAAGAATTTATTTGTTGTGATCGCTTTTTAAGGAAGTCATCGAGCAAAATTCGGTCCACAAAAACTATCTGACGCTGACGCTAAGATAACGTTGCACAAGTTACATTACAAGGATAGTATACAAACAGACCAGCCATCAGTCTGTAGTAATTTTTAGATGCAGTAAAGTACACGAGCAATTGAGGATAATGCTTTTTTAGTAAATCATCCGTAATCTACCACGGACTTCTTCCGAATTATGTGGATCTGTCCAGGCCGTTTTCGGATAATCAGCCTTGCATTCGGTGCGCAATTATTATTCCATTGTTATTCAGTCTACAGTCACCAAAACAATTATTTTCCAATATTTGTAGTTAGCTACAGTTCTGCTGATACCATATTGTGGAAGATATGGTGGTTACTTTCTTCTTTAGTAATTACTTTATACTATTTTCATGTTTGGAGCTCCAATAGGACACTTCCAATACAACCCTCAGTCGATCGCATCTCGGTTTCGGTTTCGGTTCGTTCGGCTGTTTGGGTTGTCTGCCGCGCTCTACGTACGCCTGGGGGTATCCACTAGGTTTGAAGAACTGGCCCCAGTTCATTGCCTTCGGTTCGGGTGTGTGTAACGAGAGCGTGTGAGCGTTGCTCACAAAAAGTCTCCCAGGCCCAAACGGTAAGACCCTTCGTACGAACGCACCATCACCTCTCGCGGTGCGAACAACGACGCACACATGCGCCCAAGACACGTCCACCTTACCGTGTCTTGTGGGGAGGGTTTAACAACGGTGTTCCTAACGCATACACACCCAGAACGCTGAACCGTTTTGGTCTCCTCTCCTAGCTTCCTGACCTAAGAAGACCCTTGCGAAAAGCCCGTTCTTCGTCCGTCTAGCGGCGGAGAACCTCGCGCGGTGTGTGCGAGACGTGCGTGGGGCAACCTTGTGGTAGTCGTGGTGGCGCTCGGCGTGTTGCTTGTGTGTGCAGAGAGCCACATACTGTCGGAGTAAAAACGAAAGGGAAAACGTTACGAAAAAAAACAACAACAACACACGCCAGCAGCCCCTCGGTTTATGCACAGTGTTGTGGCGGTGGAAATTTCACTTTTGTTTTCAGTTTTCCATCGCACACCCGGTGCAGCATCCGATACACATATGAACTGCGTTGCGGCTTCCGTTTCGACTGCGTTCGCTGACAACGACGACAACGACGAGGACGGTGGTGATAACGGCGATGATAAGTGCAGTGCCAACACAAGTAAATAGCAGCAGCACATTTGGATTTGGCCCGTACCAATCTGTCAACCGCGGTTTACGGCACATCGAACGCACACCGCGCTTGTGTTTTGATTGGCCGAATGGGGTGTTGTGGTGTCTTTGGTTTTATTTATTTATTCCTTGACTTGTGTGTCCCAGTCAGAAAGAGGAAAATCGTTTGCAAACACCTATAATGGGTCAGAACGTCAGTTATCGAAATAAGGTGTAGTGTACCTATTTGTAGTTTTCTTCGCGAAAAAGTGTGGAAGTGTCCAAGTCGCATACAAATCTTATCAGCAAAAATCGTGCTGATCTTTTTCCTCTTTTGAAGTGTTTTGTTGAAGTCTGGAACTGTGTGTGTGTGTGTACTGGGGAACTAGATCGATTGTGCAAAGTAATTACATGCCTGTTGTCACGAAATGTCGCCAACCGCGTTGAATACGGTCTTCCAATATCCCTAACCTCTGTTGTCCTTCCTGCTGCCTGCTCAAGAACGTTCACTCATCGCTGTCTTTCCCTTTTTCTTGTTGCACTTTGACAGGAACACGCGATGGAGCAACGATGGCGGCAATTCCGGCCACACTAGCACCCGCTAACACGGTCAAACCCTGCCCATTACGAGCACCCCTGGTCGTCACCGTCGTGGGACTGCCATGCAGGGGGAAATCGCTGGCCGCCCACAAAGTTGCCCGACATCTGAGCTGGCGCGGCGAAAGCGCCAAAGGTGAGTAATAGTCTGACAGGCCGCCAAGGATTCATTAAATGCTCATCGATATTGGTGTTTCAAAATGTCTTCGAAAAGCTTGAACTCTTCTTTTTTGTTGAACTCAACACACACCGTGGAAAGTGGAAAACAACGGTCACTTTCAATGTCACGCACCAAGGTCACGCTGGACGGTGTTTTTGTTTACGTTTGCTCGGAGGCGCGAGCGCAAACGTCGTCGTCTCCGTACGTTTTCTGGTGGATTTACTTAAGCCGTTACTTTCACATCAACACATACCCGGTCCAGTAAACGACGACGACGATGTGTTTTATCAGTTGCATCGGCAAACGGAAATGCGATTGTTGGTTAAAGGAATTTAAAAGTCAATTTTGTTACTCCGTGGAGAGTATGTATCTTTTCCACTAATTGCGTTTGGCAAATAGCTCGCGTTTCAAGTTCACCTTTCTGCTTTATTTATGAAGCTTAAGCTGAAGGAAATGAACCGGTGATAAAAGAAACGAATATTATGACAATAAGAGCTATTATGCATTAAGAAATTAAATGATTGCAGTTTGCTCCAATGACACTAACTCACTTACTTATCTCGTGCTTCAATCGCCTTGCGGTTTCCTTTTTGACGGACTAAAAGTTTTTAAGAACTAGGTCGTCCGGTGCCTTTCTCATGACATTGACAACCCGCCGGACCCGGACAAGTTTATTTCATTGCACAATAGTGAGATCATCGCGCGACCTTTACTGTCCTTTGACACATACAGGCGGAACATCCCTCTGAGCATATTCCTCTCGAACGCAGCCAAGAGAATTTCGTCTGCCTTGGACCTTGTTTCCATGCACAAAAACTAATACTAATAAGCTTTTCCAACATAGGACTTCCTTGATTGACCTTCTTCAAGCTAAAGATTCTGAAGATCACTTAAAAATGTTTCTATTTCTAATTCCCTTTTGCAGTTTTTACCGTCGATGAAAATGCTACCAGCGGAACGCTCAATGAGATTAGTCTTTTCTTCAAGGAAGGAAATAATGTTGCGGTATGTATGCCCCGAACCGAAAAATGTCACACATAGCTAAACCAAAATTGTTTTACAAATTTCCATTTTTTTCCCGCCTACAGATCATCGATGGTATGCACTTGGCACGGGCCTCTCGTCAAACCGTGGCTACCTTTTGCGCTGATGCCGTCTTTCATCATCTGCTGATCGAGTTCACGTGCAACGAAAAATGCTTGCAGGAGAATGTTGCGGACACGGTACAATTTTACCGCAACCTCGATCAAAACATCGACTGGGAGCGACGCTTCCGGGAGAGATACGCCACACTTTGAACCGTGTTCACCACTCGAGGGTCCACTGATTACGGTTAACAACTCCGAGGATCCGATGTATCATTCGGTGACGGCGCGAGGTGTACGGGGTGCTATTCAGACGGATATTTTGGGAGTTTTGGCTAGCCCCGTTATTCGTCAGCAAACGTTTTACTTCAGTCGGGTAAGGACCGGAGAGAAGAAGTGGCGAACAAATTGGAAAACAAACCTTTAATATTTACTAAATTTGTTTAGCACTGGGAGGCCCCGGAGCGGCACCAGACAGTCCTCGACCGAAAGTGGTGAGTAAAGAAATGGTTTAGCAAGCATCAACATTCCCAACTAACGACTTTCCATTATTTTTTTTAGATCTGGACATCGGAGCTGCGTCGTACGATCCACACCGTCCAGAACATCCCAGGCCCACGGGCAGCCATTAAAGATCTCAATGAGATTAATGCCGGTATATGTGAGGGATTAACGTACGAGGAAATTCAGGAACGCTTTCCACAGGAATTTGCCTGGCGCGATCAGGACAAGTTCAAGTACCGGTATCCGCACGGCGAGTCTTATTTAGATCTGTTGCAGCGTGTAGATAGCGTGGTGCAAGCCCTACTGACCAATACGGATGTGTTGGTCGTATCGCACCAGGCCGTTCTTCGCTGTATAATGGCGTACTTCAAGGGTGTTAAACCAGGTACGTTAAGGAGGATATAAATCTGTTGCCGGATTTGTTGCAAATAAGAACAAGTTTTTTAATGATATTTCTTTCATCATTTTAGATGATGTGCCGTACATCAATGTGCCATTGCACACACTGCTTATCGTACGATCGTATGGGTACGATTTTGTTGTCGAAACGGTTCCACTGAAGGTGGAATGTGTAGATACTTATCGCATCCAACCGAAGGTAAGCGAAGGAATAGAACTGAGTAGAACTAGTCCAACGATGTCTCTTATTATAAACTATACTAATATGATTCAGCGTCATATTATTCCAGTATTTAAATGTACATTTTTGATTATTCAATGTTTAATTGGTTATGTATATTTATTTCAATAAAAATTAAACGAATTGATCACTTTTCTCTCTCTCTCTCTCTCTCTCTCTTTCGCTAGAACTGCTCCACTAGCCGTACCACGGCAGATGCTCTAACGACTGTGCCGGCACATTTTGATGCACCGCTTTCACAACAAATGTCCACGATCAGCTAAAAGCCTCATGCCGCCAACACAGCAGAATCGTTCCCGGAAGGATTGCAATAAATGATAAGCGCTAGTGTTATCTTTCCATCGTCGTATACAAACGATAGTAGTGATGCAACTACACTCTACTACAATTAACAGTTTTGAGTTCAAGTGGCGGTAAAACTAAAACCATACTGGCAACACCCGCATCACACGAATCTTTCAACAGTTCTTCCACAATTGTTCGTACAAAAAAAAAAGCATCGTTTGTGAGTGCAACCACAGACGATGCCCGCGCACACGTGCAATTGAACGTTTAGAGGTGATTTAATGTAAACATGCTGCAAACACAACACAGGCCTTAGGGATGCATTTTTTAATGGCAAAACTGAGATCCATTAGACGTTGCTTATGTGGTATTCGGGGTTTTGGGAAAATTATTTCAAAATGTAACACAACCACCAAGTGTGGTTGAAAGTTTACGACAGGATTACAGCAAATTTGAACGTGGTTGTTAAGCAAAAATTCAGTCACATGACTCTGGCGATAAATGAGAAGGAGAAAAGTTTGATAATCAGCTGAAGGGCGTCGGGATGATGGTACAGCAGAATGATACAAATGCATTTCTATTGTTTCTATACTAGGGTTTAAGTAAATAGCGAGTGAGTTCTAGACGTAACGAGTGAAAGAAAGAAAGTCACACACAAAACCACACAACCACCAACAAACTAAAGGTTATAGTCACACAAAGCATGGTATATCAATTGGCAGGATCAATTTGCAAAGCAAAGTGAGGGAAGATCTGGAAAGGGTAACCATAAAGAGGGACACAAAAGGTGCAACAAAAGCAAAACAAGTTTAATTAATTGAAAAGAAGAAAAGAAAATCACAAATGTTGATCAAATCACACAAAAACTGGCATAAAATATGTTACTGATACTATAGGTTGGGTAGAGAAAGTTTATTTTTAAGCGGAAATAAGAAAGCTATTGTTTTAAATATACATATATAACGAAAGGAAAAATAAAGTAAACAATTGGAGTAAAAAATCCGACCGAAGTGATTCATTGGGATGTGTGTTTTTTTTTTTTTAACTTGAAACGCACTTAAGGGGGTTTTACTAAAATTAGATCAGTGAAAGAACGTAACCTATCCGTGAGAACTGAATGCGGAATTTGTTCGGTGGAACGTTGCTACTGAGTGCTTGCTCCATTTGAATGCAAAACCCGTGTCGATTGCATCGATTTTTGGGTGGTTTGAATCTTGTCGATAACAAAAAAGCGCTTGAATCGTTGATTGTAGTTCTATTTTAGTTCTGATAGTAAAGAAAGTGTTATTTTATAGCTGTTCTTGTGTTAAAAATGGGTCTATAGATGAAATAAACTTTAATTTTATATTTTGCATAAGCAAAAGACTGAAAAATACATGTTTATGCCGTGATCCTAACCGACATTGTACAAGACGACAATATCCTAAGTAAACACATTCCTTTCCGGATGTGAAAAATCGTCAATCTGTTATTATTAAATTGTTTTCCCTCATTTTCCTATAAACAAAAGCATCAATGACGTCGTCCGATCGAGCGCTCGTGTCACATTGAAATGCTCTTATTATTTGCCGATGTTAAACTGCTTTTTCCTTAAAATTTATTATCACAATTGTGACGCAAGCAGCGGCGGCGGAGAATCGTAATCAAAAGTTGAGCTCGTGAGTTTGCGCACATACACCGACAAATCCGAACGTTTGCGTTTAAGGTGCAGAAAGGTCATTCGCCGGTGGATGTTTTCGCCTAAAGGAACACACAAAAAAAAAATCGACAACAAATTTTGGGGAATCTGCAAAAAGGGGAAGAGCACCCTATGTGTGGTGGTCGAAAACAGATGTGAGCTGAAGGTCACACACTCGCCAAGCATAGAAACATGGAACGAAATTGAAAGTGGCGTACCACAATTATCAGACAGGCAAGACTACCCAGCGCAGATCGTGCCCCCGGGGGTTTAGGGATGAAATGGAAAACAACACGGGGAGATTAGAACCAACAAGTCCGCTTATCAGCAATGGACCGTCAGCAATGTCGCGCGAGGTGCTGAATTCCATCTACGAGTTTGTTGTCAATCGGTACCAAAATTATTAGGCGCAATAGAATTGAAACCTACGATCGACGGACGGTAGAACCCTCCTTGTCATCAGCTGATAAGAACCTACATCTGGCATGGCTATGTTTGTAACAAGGGCTCGATTGTAGAAGAAAAAAGTGCATCCAGCAGGAGTTAGTTCAATTTCACTTTACACGCGTTCGAAACTTCCTCAATTGGAGAATACCCTTGTCCAATGTCAAACGGGGAGAAAAACACACTTTCCACGCATACTGTTTTGTGGGTCTATTGGGAAGAAAATCGAGTTGCTTCCAATTTTCCGAGAGAAGCCTTATAAATAAAAAAAAGATTCCGAACAAGCGAAACAGTTTCCCCTCTTTTACGGCTGTGTGCGCGGGAGCATCGGTTTTTATGCTGGTCGTCCCCTCACGATCACCACTTACATTACTATCCAAAACTGTGTGGTAGTGTCAGTGGTTTTCAAGCTATCTTAACGCTCGCGGATAACATTTAATGTAACTTATTTGAGCATAAAGAGCTAATGCATAATTCATGATGAAATTAGCATTTTTATAAGCACAACTTCTGGACATGTCATGTAATTTTGTCAAGGATACTGTGCAACAAACACGATTATGCATAAGTTAATCATTATATGTCTACATTAAAAATTATATTAAAGTAATAAGTCTTACAGTTTAAAGGACTTACATGTCTATCAGGTGAAATCAACTGTAAATGCACGACAGCACTGCATGTCGGCTTAGCTATAGCATGTAAAATGGAGGTTTTTTTTAATCACAAGCTGTAACACTATAAGTTTAACGACCTTGCCTAGGTCATGCCGGTCGTGTAATAGCATTCTAGACTTATTTACACCACGCAGCCCTTTTTGTGAGCAAGCAGACATGGGAGAACGTCTGCATGGGTGAAGTTTGATACCCGTCCTTGGAGATTCTATGAACACAGATTTAAAATCAGCTTAAACAAAGCTTAATTAGACTAGGATTAATGAAATAGATAATCTAATTTCTAGAATTTTGCATGCTACATAATAAGGAATTGTGTATCGTTAGATCTTTATGTATATTATATAATATGGAGGCATTAAGTGCAATATCTAGGCATTTTACTAGACTCAATCCTTACTTTAGATCGACAAGAGGATCGCGCTACAATAACCAAAACAATTGCAACAGAATTGATCGATGATACGTATTGCCTTAGGAGAGATTCTTAAATTTCTTTGACAATTCAACTGAAGCTGTTGTCAGTTCACAGGCCTAATCGTCGAAACATTCAAGCATTGACTAGTCATAATAGGGCTCCTTATCGATCTTATCTATCATCATATAAGCTTATAGCAAAAAAAAACCGGACGATTTAAACCATTTGTTAAAAAGGTTTATATTTGTATTCTGCCGGCAAGCTTTATTCTATGATGAATGATTCGATGTTTCCTTTAGTTAATTTGTAACGTTGTAAAGAGTGAGAAATATTTTCTCTTTAATTTTTATTTATTTGAAAGTTACGCGGAGCAACGGAGATTTACCTCAAAGCGATGAAATATTTGATCCATTTATGAAATTCAAATTTAGCCTTCAACGTGCATGAAGTATGAGGTGTTCCGCACGTAACTTACGTCATCTATGATGGGACATGTCGCCAGAGGGTAATGACGGCACATTGCTCGATTATTGCGCTTTTATGAGAAACGTTTTGAATCACACCATGAATCGCTCTTGCAGCGGACGAACCAATTCTTTTATTTCCATCCAAATAAGGGTTTCTTTTCTTTGAACTAAACATGAACATGCACATGCAGACATGTGTCCTCCAATGTTTTGCTTTTGTTTGGGAACAATTGAACAATTGATGCAACTGCAAGGTGTACAACAGCATGAGGTCCTCTCGTTAGCAAATTGAACCCTATCGACCCCAAACAAAAGCAATCGGCTCGAAGCCAAAAATTATGCTTGCCAAAAGCGAACAGAAAAGGCAAACAGAAACATTTCTGGCTCATGGCAGCGGATTGCATCGTCCGGTGAAAGAAAGAACAAGTGATGTTAGATGAATAAAAAAGAGGCATCTCTCCATGTGTGTGCGTTTGCCGGTTGTATGGATACGCCGTTGAGTAACGGGTTTTGTATCTCGCGCTAGCATAACTTATATGTATGGCAAACACACAAAAAAAAAACTCGCGACTCGCGCGCATACATGCACATGGCATGGGGAGATGCGCATGACCGGCATTCGTACGGGGAGGGCATACTTCAGCGCGAGATGACACTACCACCGATGCAGCAAACGAAACACACATACGGGCCCAGCAGCATTTAACGCACGGTACCGGGTTTGCCCTTGATTGGACCTTGTTTTCCGTACAACTCTCCGCGGATTCAACGCTCGACACGACACTCAGTTTTCAAAAGCCGACGTGTGAACACGCGCCTCAACCTTCCCGGGAGCTAACAGGCCATAACGGTGAGTATTGTTCTAGCGCAAGGAAAGCGCAGGAGTTTGGAAGGTTTGCATAGACGGAACGGTGTCTTCCCGATCATCCCACCCAGCGAAGCAGCGAAAGGAGTGTGTGTTTGTGTGTATAGAAACGAGGCCATCTTTGATCGATAATTATTAAGAGCGAAGAAAAGTGAAATTTGCGTAAAATAGTGTTTTTTCTACTTACGTGAGCTGTTGTGTGTTCCCTAATTTCCTAGCAGACGCTTCGGCCAATGCTTCCAACTACTCCCCACTATCCCACATATTGCGTGGGATGTTCAAGCTTCTGGAAGCTTCCAATTTATCAGTGGGCCCAACTGATGGGGCCGATGTTCGACGAGCTGTGCTGAAAAGAATGGAAGAAAACAGTTGTGAATAAAAGTGCCCAAGTGAATAAAAATTGGTTGGATGCTGATAAGCAAAAGAAGCATTCGGCTCACGATCGATTAATGACGTTGTTCGCACTTACACTTTCACTTATGTGATGTACTACCGTCATCATCCATCTTTTTTCTTCGATGAGCTTCATTATCATCCAACGTCAACTGGGTGACCCCTGGTCATATAGCGCTGTTTTATTGATTGTATTACACAACACAACATCCAACAAAACGCCCTATGGCGGGCTTATAGAAGAATGAAACACCAAAAACGATGGTTGACGATGGTGATGAGGTGTTGGCTTATCAATCGATAATATTGCCATTTGAAAATCTCTTTTCTTCTCTATAACACACGCCCTTCCTTTGATACCGCTACAAGCCGGCAAAGTTTGCCCTACAAGAGCATTTTTTCCATTTGACCTCTAAGCGACCTTCTATCCGCGGTAGACGCGCACAGCAGGCAGTGCACACGCGTCCATCTCAGTTAGTAGTGGTGGTACGAAAATGTGACGTGATGCGCGTGTGCGTGGAATCTTTCGGTTTGTTTCTACCGGCTTCTCTCGTGCGCGCGGATCATGCACGCTTTAAGATGATGTTGGTGTGAACTCGTAGCTCGTATTTGTCGAATGGAAAATTTCCAGACATTTCAGAGAGTTCCATCGACAGGAAACCTAAAACAGTAAATCAAATATGGTTACAATTAAATAATAACCTTCTGAAACATACGTTACCGTAAGAGCGTGATGTAATGCTTTGGCACATTATTATGCACACAATGGCGTCCGAGGAAAACTGCTGGCTTTTCATCTATTCAAGTAGGGTGTGACAACAACGGCCGTTTGCATTTGGCTTGACAATCGAAGATAGTTTAAAATAGGAACAGCAGCGCACCACAGCAGGAACACAACCATTACGTCGCCTACTTCGATAGATATTCCCATATATCCATTGCGGCACGGTTGCTTAGATTCGGAAATGTGTTTTCCTGCCCATCATCACCGGCAACCAATCTAGGTTCTATATTTAAATCCATCCCTGTAGTGTGTAGGACAACCGTGGCTCGGCAGCATTTCCTTTTCCGCGTGTTGTGTAATCGCACGTTGTCACACGAATGAATCGTTGTCCTGTATTTGGGTTAATATTAGTATCAATCCCGTGTTAAATCAGCTGATTGAAAATGAAAGCCACGAGCTACAGCAACGAGGAAAAAGCTTGACGTGAACGGCTTTTAAAATTATCTGCTTTAGCGAAGTAGGAGTTAATAGAATGCCAAAATACTGCCACTTTTAATACTTGAATTTGTTTTTAACCGTTTGTCTTGTTTTTTTTTCTTTTCTTTTCCGCACACAGTTCGTCGTTCGTTCGTGAATAAAAGTCTAACTAAACTAAACTACCAAACATGTCGAAGATCGGAATTAACGGATTTGGCCGTATCGGTCGTCTGGTGCTGCGCGCCTCCATTGCCAAGGGTGCCCAGGTGGTGGCGATCAACGATCCGTTCATCGGTGTCGACTACATGGTGTATCTGTTCAAGTACGACTCGACGCACGGTCGCTTCAAGGGCGAAGTGTCCGCCCAGGACGGTATGCTGATCGTGAACGGTCAGAAGATTGCTGTCTTCCAGGAGCGTGACCCGAAGGCGATCCCGTGGGGTAAGGCCGGTGCCGAATACGTCGTCGAGTCGACCGGTGTGTTCACCACGACCGACAAGGCTTCGGCCCATCTGGAGGGTGGCGCCAAGAAGGTCATCATCTCGGCTCCGTCCGCCGACGCACCGATGTTCGTCGTGGGCGTCAACCTGGACGCGTACGAACCATCGATGAAGGTTGTGTCGAACGCTTCCTGCACCACCAACTGTTTGGCCCCGCTGGCCAAGGTTATCAACGATAACTTCGGCATCCTGGAGGGTCTGATGACGACGGTGCATGCCACCACTGCCACCCAGAAGACTGTGGACGGTCCGTCCGGTAAGCTGTGGCGTGATGGTCGTGGTGCCGCCCAGAACATCATTCCGGCCGCTACCGGCGCAGCGAAGGCTGTCGGCAAGGTTATCCCGGCGCTGAACGGCAAGCTGACCGGTATGGCATTCCGTGTGCCGACCCCGAACGTATCGGTCGTCGATCTGACGGTGCGCCTGTCCAAGCCGGCCACCTACGACCAGATTAAGGCTAAGGTGAAGGAGGCTGCCAACGGACCGATGAAGGGCATCCTGGACTACACGGAGGAGGAGGTCGTATCGACTGACTTCGTCGGTGACTGCCACTCGTCGATCTTTGACGCCAAGGCTGGCATCCAGCTGAGCGACACGTTCGTCAAGCTGATCTCCTGGTACGACAACGAGTACGGCTACTCGAACCGTGTCGTCGATCTGATCAAGTACATGCAGACCAAGGATTAAATGCGTTCGGTGCTGTAGTGAGCTTGGGTGTGGGGGGCGAGAGAAGACAACCGCTGCGTGCTGTAATACATAGCGCTGGGTGGATGACGAGGAACAGGAGGTGGACGAGGAGGAAGCGCATGCATCGGAAGGATGACTCGGGAACGATCGAAATCAAAAGGCAACATTCGCTGGTTATCCTTTTGCAATCGTGCCATAGGTAGCGCAAAGGATCAACATATGCGAGTTTCGCAATGTTTCTTCGTGCCGACGAGAACTGTTAGTCAAACATCAACGTACATCGCTCTACACTTCGTCCTCCTTTGCCAATATTTGTATACATTCTAATGGTCACTGGAGCAGCCGCCCTCGTCCATTATCCACTGGTTGGAAGCGGAACGGTACGGAACGGCGTTCCGGTGCAGAATGGATCAAATATCCTGGCAAACACCTCAGAAACACACACATATAGAACTTTCTCCGCTAGGCGTAAATTATTATAGTCCGTAGGTCCGAACGTCGGCATAATGGAAACGAGTTAAGATCGCCTCGTCGTTATACATATTTGTTGCATGTAATAATGGACAAAATTAACTACACAGCCACACACACACACACATATATACACGAGACACAAGACACAACATTCACACAAGACACAAGAGAACACATTACAGACAGACAGACAAAAACACACACACATGCGCAGAAATCCCAATGTTCTGTTTAGTTGGTAAGGTATTAATGATATAAAAGAAAACAATAAATTTAACTGCTAAAGCGTTACTAGAACCACACACACACACACCTCTATATGAGTATTATTTGATGGTCGTGATTATTCAATTTCGTTATATTTGCAGTTATTTCTTTCGTCGTAGGTTTCTTGTGGAAACTAACTACACATCACACAAGAACGTCCCTGTTTGAAGGTCATTCATATACTTGATAAATAAGAATCAAATTCGTGCAAGTAGAACGAGGACCTGACGCTACACTTCGAGCGTAGTATGAATAGGTTATCTTATATAGATCACTGCATTGAGTCTAGAGAATGTTTTTCTTTTTTCAGATCTTGGATTGAAGTATCTGACCTTACGTTTCGAGCGTACATGAAAATGAATAAATTCAAGGTATTGAGAAAAAAAACCATTGAACCAGTTCAAGAAGAAAATTCCCAAAATCTGGAACGAAATGCCTATACAGTCCAAGAAATGTTGGCAACTTACGCTTGTAAAACGCGGAAATTATATTAACTTTCAATAAAGTTAACACAAGAAAATATGATCTAAAAATGAATCAACCGAATACATGATTCATTTTAGACTGTTTTGCTTGCAGTGCTTTAGATTCATTCGCTTGCAATGATCTTGTCACGAACTGAGTAGTGTTGTGCTTAATGAATCTTATCGAAAAAGTCATTCATATGAATCTTCAGTGAAGAGTCATTCAATTCATGAGTCGACTCCTCATGAATCCCCAAATGATGAATCTTTGAGGATTCATGAATCCTCATGAATCCTTACAAAATGCTTGTATCATAGCGCATGAAAGAGCGGGTGTGGGGGG
>KZ061551.1:327198-389214 GCA_002091835.1 Anopheles maculatus
CAATGTTTGCAGTCGCTAATTAGCGTCTCAATTCACTTCCTGGTCCTGCCGGCTATTGAGAATTGGTGAATGGTCGAACTGAAACGAACGAGAATGAATGAGAGCACTTAGCAGTGGATGTAACCTCTTGAGGCAAAACTATCAGACTATTGCGTTTTTAGCTGAACAATTAGTTTCGCAGTGAAACTTTATCAAAAGACCTTCGCCGCAATGCTTCGCTCTCTCGAAGAGTTCAAGTATTGCACGCATCAGCGTCTTGCAAAAAGTACCTACCACACACCGATTTGTTTATTTTAGCCGAGTTAAATGTTTGTAAACAAAGAACAGTGTTGCGTAGCCCGTCTTCTTCAATGTCACCGTCTTTTTTTCCTCTTTGCCGGGTACAATTTCGCAGCGCCAGAAGGAAGTGCTGGTACAGCGAATGCAAAAATGTGCTCGCTGCCGAATAGCGTTCCAATGTGCCTCCTACGGGATTTGAATGCTTTCCCGACACCTATTTTCACAGACACACGGATGCCAGCTGGCAAAAGATGCCTATTGCAGGGAAAATGTCCCTTTTCTTCACGTGCTGGTACGGAAAATTAATTTGCGACGGAATATCGGAGCAAACACGCGGCTTGAGGGTTTCGTTTCTTTTGTGAACTGTCAAATGGATTGACTTCAAAATCGCGGTGTGAGCATGTGTGCGTGTGTAGGGATGGCCCAGACAGCTGATAAGGTTGGCCTACTTTTGTTTGAATTGTATTTATGAGTTACAGAGTGGGTTCTAAACGGATTTCATTTGGGCTTAACATTCTGGTGTTCTAAAGCGAATGATAAAACTGTTTCCGATATCATTTAGCTGGGAGTTTTCTTTCATCCTCAAATCGAACTTGACAGCAGGCACGTGTTGGCGCGCAAACAAAGGTAATGAAGAAGCGTGTACACGATAGAACGCAAATTGGGTATGGTTTGTAAATGCTGATCAATAAATCTGATCGAAATCTCTACTGTGATGAATAAATAAATGCTTATCAATGAAATGACAATAAACAAGTTGTAAATTGCTAGATTTTCATTTAAAATAATTTCATCATACCCGAACAGTGGAGACCCCGCTTGAAGGTACTGTGAAGCGTTGAACTTGCTGGTCTAAACACATCCTCGTGTTTCATGCTTTTTTGACAGCAACGAAGAATTTCTGCACGAGACAACACACGAGAAAAACAGTAAAAATAATCAGGTGTGAAAGGAAAAAATCGCAGCAGACAGAAACCGAAAGAAAAATCCCCCAATTTTCGTCATTTTATCTTGCTGTTATTGCTTCAAGTTCCGGCGGACGGCCGTGCAGACATCACCGACGCGGGATACGTACCAGCCGACATTTGGTAGCAAGACTACTAACGCAAAACACAGCGATCCACAATGTCTGGAGTGAATTTAACCCGCAACGAAGTGATACAGTTTGCGTTGCGTATCTCGCTGCTATCAATCGTCACGTACTATTCAGCGAAATGGTTGATCCGTAATCTGGACCCGTCCAATAAGAGCAAAAAGAAAGCCATCGAACATGCGGAGGAGATTTTGAGGAAGTAAGTGGTACAAAGTCCGCCGAGCCCGTACGGCAGGTCGCTTTTTGAACCGACGACACGGCGCTTCTGGTGTTGTGGCGCCGTCTGCAGACTAAAGGTGGCCATAGTCCGCCGCATGAATGAAGTGCTTTACAAAACCTGACATCGGGATGATTTATTTTTACATGGCTTGAATGGTTCGGTTTGGTGCAGCCTTGCGCCGTTATATAACCCGTTTGAGGGGCTTAGAGCAAAGTGCACTGAAGGTTCACGATGCGGACGACTACACTGCCCTTACCATGTTTTTGTTTCTATTACTTGCGATGTATAAATTAACATATATTTTAAAATAGAAGCGCTCCGGTGGCGGTCTTTACACGGCACGGCCGAGTATCGAATCCCAGCCGGAACGTCTCTCCGTGCGCAAGGGTAAAAATCTAGCCAAAGCATGTCAATCCAATGTTAAGGGGTTGGTAATACTGATGTCCAAGAAGAAGAAGAATAAAAATATATTTTAATTTAGTAATATAATTAACTTATAGAACGCCTACCTATAATAAAACAATATTGTTTACGTTATTTTAGGTTGAGCCCGACTATGAAGAAATCCGCACTACAGAATTTAAACGAGTATGAAATGGTTATTGCATCGCATCTGGTAGTGCCAGAGAACATTTCGGAAAGTTGGGACAGCATTGCCGGGCTGGACGATGTGTGCCAGGAAATAAAGGAAAGCCTCGTGTTTCCGGTATGCCACCGTGATATGTTTGTTGGCTCGGCACTCTATCAGCCTCCAAAGGGCGTGCTGCTGTACGGACCACCTGGTAAGCTTAACCACCGCCGCGTTATTATACATGATCATTGTAAATCACTGTAACGTTGCTTGCAGGTTGCGGCAAGACACTGATTGCCAAGGCAACGGCAAAGGAAGCCGGTATGCGCTTTATCAATCTCGATGTTGCCATGCTGACGGACAAGTGGTACGGTGAATCGCAGAAGCTTGCTTCGGCCGTGTTTACGCTGGCGGTTAAAATTCAACCATGCATCATTTTCATCGACGAGATCGATTCGTTCCTGCGCGCGAGAAACTCGTCCGATCACGAGGCGACAGCGATGATGAAAACACAGTTTATGATGCTGTGGGACGGGCTCAATACCGAATCCGACTCAACCATCATCGTGATGGGTGCCACTAACCGGCCGCAAGATCTCGACAAAGCCATCCTACGGCGTATGCCGGCCCAATTCCATATCGGTCTTCCGAGCGAGGAACAGCGGCATAAAATTTTGCGGCTAATCTTGCAGCACGAAAAGGTCGCACCGGAAGTGGACTACACGCAGCTAGCACGCATGACCGCCGGGTACTCCGGTTCGGACCTGAAAGAGATCTGCCGCAACGCTTCGGTACATCGTGTGCGCAAGGTGATGAAAAACAAGGAAATCATGAGTGCGGTACGGGCGGCGGCAAACAAGGCACAAGAACAGAAGCTCGCGGGTGGTGGCAGTAGTTCAGTGCCGAACGGATGTAACGGAGTGGCACAGAATGGTGCGCTGGAGCTCGGAACGCCTTTCATTACGATGGAAGACCTGGTGGAGTCATTGCGTAGTATGAAACACTCAAAGTATACGACCGGAGTGTTGAACGATGCTAGAATCGATTTGGATTAAAGTGTGGCTTTAGAGAAGGGTAGGAATCGCAGCTAGCGTAAGCTAATCCCAGAAGCACAGCATGGGTAGAATCGAACGTTGTTAATATAGGGACAGGAATATGAAGAAAAGAAAAAACCCCGGTTCCTACACCTAAGACCGATTCAGTGCGCTAAATACTAAATTCTGAGTTGTTAGCGTGATGTGAGATCATCGAATAAGAAAGTCAAACAGTTTGGCGGTGTGTCTTTCTGTGGCTATTTCCATTTTTACAGTTAATGTAAGGTGTACCACTTTCAAGCGCGATAAGTGATTCGGTGCGTGCGTGTGTGCGTGTTGTGTCCGATTTAACCTTGTATTTATCCTTCATAGGGAATGTTGAATTTGCGATTGTTGTTCACGCATTATTGAATGTAAGCACCTTAAAAAAAAGCATTAGTATATGATGAAATACAACAACGTGTAGCACGTAGTAGAATGAACTAGAGAACTTTAGAAATAGTACGCTGCACCAAATTCGCTTCACCAGTAGTAGATGCGTTTAGTAGTATGTGCTGGGGAGGGAAAGGCCACACCAGTGTTGTGTAGGGGTTAGTTTTACATTTTCTTTTCGTGTTTGATACAAGCGTTGTTTTATCCTTTTTGTTTTGCCTAATGATTGATTAACCGAGCGATAGAGAGAGAGAGTGTGAGTGTGTGAGCGTGTTTTTTTTTCTTCGCTTCGTCCATCAGCTCGTTCGGACAGCGATTCCGTTTGGTGGCATCTTAAAACGTAGGTTACCCGTAAGTTGTAATTGGAATTAACAACCAATTGTAGATATTTTCCGTTTAAGGCGATCTTAAAGGCGTGTGTAGAAAGGAGTACAATATTTAAAAGCTGAATAAAACCCATTATTGAACTTAAGTTTTCTTTCGCTTTGGTTACTGCTGATGACGGATGATGGTGTATTAAAATAAACTAGAGCCTTTTCTGCCTTGTATGTTCACAAGTTTCGTATAAAGTTATTCATAATTACTGATTTATTTATTTTATACGCGTGTTAAAGATCGAAACTGGTTACAAGATTGAAGAAAATGTAATGAAAACAGAACAGATCGCATCGGATATCGGTTGCTCTTCATTGCAGTTATCACTGTGACTATCAGTTCCTATCGTTGAAATCGAAATCGTAGTGAATTGTCGTTTTTAAATAGGTTCCTCCTCTTATGATCAATCAAACCTTTGTTTGCAATAATATGCAACGAAATGTATGCTTTCAAGAAGAATCAATTAAGTTATGACACGTAATGACCTTTCAGCAGAACAATAACCTATACCACAAGTATTGTTTATGCCTTGCAATCATTGTGCCAAATCGTTCAAATCTTTATATTTTAATTCTTCTTCTTTCTTGGCCTAACGACCTCTTAAGGTCATGCCTGCCATTTCTGGCTTACTAGACTAATTGATACCGCATAGTTGGTTAGTCAATCCTCACTATGGGGGAACGGCCCAGATGAGACATGAACCCCGGTCCTGTCGTGTGAAGACCGGCGCCGCTGTCGCATCACCACCGGGCTGCCCCAAATAATATTTGGGGGTATATTTTAATTAAATCATCTTTAATTGCGCTTGTCCATATTTCTGCGCATTTTTTGTTGTCTTAAGTAGACAATTCTTTTGCGGGTTTTTGGCAGTTTGTAAACAACGTTCAAAAACAGTTAATTAATTTTATTTAATGAAAATAATTGGTATATCCACAACGGTGTTCTTATCGTTGGGCAGGAAATATGATATCGCAACCAGCCTTGCACTGAAGCGTTTGATGACCCCTGGTTTAGGTCAACACGAAATTAACGCATTTCCTGGAGCAACTGTTGTGCGGCACCATGCGCCTCCATTGACGATGCTACTGTGCAAAGAGTCTTCGAACACACTATAGCATTGCAATTTTAAACTACTTTTGTCAGTGCTACATACTTCATTTTAAAATTTTATACGAAAAAAAGTATAAACAGAAAATGGAACAAAAAAAAACCAAACCAAAGAAACACGCTGCCTGAGAGAGCGAACAGCTCAACCTCCCTTGGTAGAGGTCAAATGAGCTCTCACGCTCGACACATTGTCACATGTGCTGGTAACCGCTGGCAATGTCCAGTCCTAGCGTTAAGGCAAGCAACGAAAGCAACGAAACTCTCCTCTCCAAAAACAGCTTCACGACGACCCGAAAGCCCGAAAGCGAATGTACACGCGAGCGAAGGCAAGGATAAAAAGGTCCTTGCCGTATCGTGCACTGTCGGTAGAACGCGTTCGGCATCGTAACTGTGCGGAACATCCGCTGAACAGGCTCTGTTCACCACCGAGCAAACGTAGACAAACGCTATTGTGAGTATGTTTTTGAACACGCAGAGGTGTTCAAGTTAAAGCACAAAAGTGGAGAAGGAAAAAGGAGAAGCATAAAACCAGAAATACAAAACAAAATGAAATGAAAGAAAACGAAAGCTGTGGTGCGCGTAGTAAAGTGGTTGCGACGTTTTTTTTTGTTGTTGTGTGTATGAATTCTATTCCCAGCATAGCGTTTACCATAAATTGTATCATTTACGTGGAGCCAAACTGCGCTAGAGTGCGTGAGTGTGTGTGTGTGTGTTGTACGCGCGTACCAATGTGCGCGCCATTTTCCCGTGCTCAGTAGCTCCACAGCAGCAGTGGAGATTGCTGTCAAAAAACGTGGACCAGCTCACAGCTGCGTGTGTGTGTGTGTCTGTGTGTGGATTTGTGTACGGTGGAAATTGAGATTGTGTGTACCAAGCAGTACCAAGGATTCATTTGTACGCCATCGTAGTATATATAATCCGTCTATTGGCCTCAAACAGTAACAAAAAAAAGTGTTTGTGTGTGTGGATCGCTTTCGTCAGTGTTGCAGTAATTTTTTTTTCTTCTTAACCTCAATCCAAATCCAAACAAGAGAAGTCTAATAAGGTTTTTGCTGGTGTTTGAAGTAAGGTTTGACTTTCAAACATTCTTTTTTCTTCATATTGGAAAAAAAAACCACCCCACAAAATTGGTTTCTCTCTGCGTTGCGGAAATCTCACGTGGCGCGTTAACAGGTCACGCAAGACGCCTGTTAGGTGCCCTAAAAGTTGCTCCCGATCCCCTTCAGTACAAGGAAGCTGCCGTTGACGGCGGCTCATTGACAGGACGCTTGGCTGTTGTTGGTGACGCATTTTTCTCGCCGTACTGTCGTGGAAAGATTAAATTCCATCCTATCCCGACCACTACGGCAATCATTATCCTGCCCACTCTTGTCGTCTGACTTGTCGTCGTATTTTTTCACTGATTCGTCGTTGGCCAGACGACAACGAAGGAGTTAATTAAAATAAACTTACTTTACCACAGGAACAAACGGTTATCCGGGAATCCGGAACGGTGTGTCTGAAGTTCCAATCTTGTTTTGCCGTTTTCTTTTTGTGTGTTGGCCGGTTTTCCCCGACAATTGAATTAGAAGTGGATGTACAAATAATTACTTAATTTGCTGTTAGTTGTGGTGTGACCTTTGGATGCGTGAAACATTTCTGTTCCATTGTTGTTTGGACAAAAAGAGTTTTCTTTATTGTAAGACATTCTTTTATAAAGTTTCTGAAAGAAAACCCTCATTTTTCTTTCACTATTTTGCCACTATTTTACTGCTTTGCCTCTTGGATTGGCTACGTGGCCCAAGAGGCAGACAATTTTGTCGCATTTTGTATGCAGTCTGGCCGGTCGGCGCTGTCGCCTGGTGCTGACAGAAATGGCGAGGTTCACGCTCAACGCCACGGGCGGCAGCTATACGACGACGTCACGAATGAGTAGCCACAACGTATGAAGCCTTGGGGAGTTTTTTTTTGTCCGCTATATACTCTTCACTCTTTTTTTTGTTCGTTTCGGTACGCTCTACGTGAGATCGCTCTGGTGGCAAAAACACAGCCTTGCACGTCGCCTAAAAGTGCGCCCAAAGTGGACCTTAAGTGTGGTACAGGATATCAAAACAATGGCCCTGGCGCTTCACTCTGCAACCAATCTCGGGCTAAACCTTTCGTCACCCGGATTGCTCGGCTTTGCAGCCATCGGGCGTTTAGGTGAGCTGGTACTTTTGGTGACTTTCTTACCAGCGTCCTAAGTTCATCCTTCATCAACTCCAACAAGACAGACGCGCGTGGTAGTGGCGATAACGAAATCTGATGGCAATCGTTGTCAACACTAGGAGGACACTCTGCTCGGCACTCTGCACGCCAAGCGTCTCCCGCTCTTCGTAGGCACCCCGGACACGGTCGAATTGGTAGTAACCGACGCGAAGGAGACGGTTCGGTCAAAATTCGGATGAAGGAATGCGATCGTCCTCGAGCCAGTCCTCCGTGAGCCCCGATCCCGGATCGGGTAACTCTATGTATTACTTTTTCGGCTACAGCTACACACTGGTGGCGCTTATGGTTTTGTTTTTTCTTGGTGTGTGTGTATGTCAGGAAGATTTGGTCCTTCAGCTCTTCAGACGTATGCTAAGGCGTATGGGTGTATTCGTCTTAACCTCGAATAGAAGTGGTGAAAAGAAGAAGGTGCCTGTTTTTTGTACGGTTTCGTCTTTCTTCGTCCTTCGAGGCACGGTCTCAGAAATCGGCAAATCACCGTCGGACTGAATTTTTCACAGTCTCCTTCACAGTTTTTTTTGTTGTTGTTTGGTTCACACCCCGGAAAACGGAAGCTTAAAAGCCAATGGAGAATAAATTACGACGAGGATGCTTTTTTTTTGTTTAGCTCGCTCTTTCACCGTCCCGTCAGGCTTTGTAAACGGCTGCTGGGATGTATTTGTGCTGGTGTTTGTTGTGAGTGAGGTAGGAAAGAGTTTTCCTGCCGCCCCTTTGGACAGGGGAAAATTGAAAATTTATAACCTATTCCTTCGTGATTTAAATTGGCGGGATGGGCGTTAAGGGGAGAATGACTTTGTGGAAGGAATTAAGAGGCGAAAGGATGAATTAAGCTTTAAGTATTATAAGGACGGGCTGGAAAGATTTTACGAATTTCACATCACAGCATTACTTAAGATCAGTAAGATATGAAACAGCTTCGTATTTACATTAAATAATTTATAATAATTAAGTTTGGCTTGCATGTGATACCAAACCAAACAAATCAGGAGAGTTTATCAATACAAGACAGCTAGAAGTCCAATATGTCTTCGTTAGGAAATCCTTATAGAATTCTGCAGTATATGTAAAGAGCTGTGGCATGTTTTGAGCCACAAATTGCTCCAAACCTGGTGTTTTATAATAATAGGGGATAAGTTTTTGGCCCTTTATTTAGACTTGTCCCATTCGTTGAAGAGATAGTTGGAAACTATCAAAGAGGATTCCGAAACGGAAAATCAACCACTGACCAGATATTCACCATGCGGCAAATCTTGGAGAAGATGGCGGAACAGCAGCTACACTCCTACCATCTCTTCATTGATTTTAAAGCCGCATACGATAGCATAGCCAGGGTTAAACTATACGACGCAATGAGCTCATTTGAAAACCCGGCCAAGCTTAGCAGGCTTGTACGTATGACAATTACCAACATCACATGCCAGGTGAAGGTGGATGGAAAACTCTCAGGGCTCAGCCCTTTGCTACCACCAAGGGTCTGCGCCAGGGAGACGGGCTTGCTTGCCTCCTATTCAATCTGGCGCTAGAGAGGGCCATCCGAGACTCGGAGGTGGAAACTTCGGGGACCTAAGTCTATAAGTCACTCCAGTTCTTGGCATACGCTGATGACATAGACATCATTGGTTTGAGGCTCTCCTATGTAGCAGACGCTTACCAAAGGATCGAGCATGCGGCACTGAACCTCGGGTTGGAGATCAACGAGGCATAAAACAAAAAAGATGGTGGCACCACCAGCGGCCCTGCTAACAAACACTGATTTACGCAGGAGTGATGTACAGATAGGTGATCGCACCTTCGAAGTCGTCCAAAACTTCACATATCTGGCTGGCCAGCTGCCAACCGGTCATACTACAGCCTGAGGAAACTTCTCCACTCAAAATACCTGTCGCGACGGACGAAGCTGGGACTGAACAAAACCTTTATAGTCCCAGTACTCACATACGCCTCTGAGACATGAACTTTATAGAAAACTGACGAAACCCTCTTAGCCGCGTTCGAGAGGAAGATGCTCAGAAGGATTTTTGGCCCCGTATGTGTGGAAGGACAATGGAGGAGCCGCTACAATGACGAACTCTACAAGCTGTACGGTGATCTCACCATCGTGCAGCGAATTAGGCTCGCCAGGCTCCGGTGGGCAGGTCATGTCATGAGAATGGCACCGGACGACCCAGCCCGTAAAGTCCTTTTAGGCCGTCCACATGGACTGAGGAGGCGTGGTAGGCCCAAACTGAGATGGAGTGATGGCGTTAATGCGTCCGCCAGAACGGCCGGGATAATGGATTGGCAGACGACGGCGCTAGACCGTGAGCGGTATCGAGGATTGTTGCAGCAGGCCAAGACCGCGAAGCGGTTGTAGCGCCTGATAAGTAAGTAAGTAAGTAAGCTTCCAAACCGTCACCGAAGCTGTTCGGATTTACGATGAAGATTATTTTAGGTATTAGCTGCCAAACAGTATCCATCATCCCTTTACTCGTACAGTGACAGACAGACAGGCAAGAAAGACCTAATTATGCTTTTTAAACTACTGTTTTAATGGTTCGAGTATCGATGCCCGTCAGGATTGTCTCTCCATACGCAGAACTGTCTATCCAGCTATCGTTTAGCGTCCAGTTATCCAGCTATCAAGGAAAGCCAGTAATGGCAGACCAAAACATCTCGTGGCTGTAAAAGAAGAAGCTTTTAATACACATAATAAGTATGATCGTTCCAAAATATGGGAGAGTATCAGCAACATCTTATGTCTCACGCTATATTCAGGCTATGTTTTCATCCGAAGAGCAAGAAGGGAATCAGAATAAATCCTTGATTTATCCAAGGATATCAAAGAAGGTTTATAAGATCGCACAAAAAAATGCAAACAAAAAAACCAAGTCGATTGGTTGACTATTGGCACCATAACCACACTTTCACAACATTGTTTATGTTTCATTTATTCAAAAATGAAATTTTAAGTTAATGATTTTGGAAGCTTGAATCTTAAATTAAGTTTTAGAATATTTCGAACCAATCCTTGAGACATAATCAGGTCTGATCTGTGATGAAACTAGCTTGAATAGGAAGTATTTTGAATGAACTAAATATTTTGCTGTGATCGTGGACGATCCAGTCTTTTAAAGAAGACACCTTTTGATGGTGTTATAAATAAAATTAAAGAAAATTAAGAGTGGTAGAGGCGGTATCGTTGACTGTTTTCATACGACAGAAGAGAGTATTGAATTTCGTATGCAGGACTGACTATCAAGCCAAGGGGAAACGCCATTCAAAAGCAGTCCAAGTCCACTATTTCTTAAGGGTCTAAAGGCAAAATAAGGCATGATTAAGACTAAAAAAGAATGGTGTTCATAATAACCAGGGCCTTGAGAAATAAGAACCTTATTTGCTTCATTCTGTTTTACAAGAAAGCAATAATAGATTAATAAATGTCAATCACCATATCACGTAGTGTAAGGATCGATGCAAAGCTGTCACTAACACTGGGAAACCAGATGAGTTCGGCATTCGGCATTGTTCAACACACACTCACACACACTTCAAAAATGCAAAGTGACACCTATCACGCAACACGTCACTTGATTCTATCGATGTTCCAATTCATGCAGCGAGAACCCAAAACAGTAAACGTACAGCAACGAATGTGAACTAACAACCATTAGCAAAACAAAGTAATAACATTCCCGTGCCGTTCCCGTACGCTGCATCCTTTTCCCCGACTGCACATTAACATCAATTTTCTTACGAAACAGTGATTGTGTAAAACTGTCAGCAGGTGTGCCCGCAGCCCGTATCCGTTGATTGGAAATTTTACCGTTGGAAAATTTTACCGCTTCCGAGTGAAAGCGGTGAGCGAAGCAAAACTTCACAACATCGTAAGGCCACAGGATCGTGGCGCTGGACAGAACAGTGACTTCAGAAAAAGCAGCAGCAGCAGCACCGTGCATTGTGGTAACGGCGTGTGAAGGGTAAGTAAGTCAGCAGCAGATGGAAAAACTTTTTCCCCTAAATATCCTGCACAGTTCTCGCCGCCCAACACCACAATCACCACCACCACCACCAGGTAGCGTAATAAGATTTGGGGAGCCAGTGCTCAGGGCATTAGATTGTTACTCACTTCCTGTCACCGCAGGCTTTTCATCCCGTCCCGGAAACGGCCCCCGTAAAGGTGGGTGGGTGGTTCGACCCGTCCTACATGTCCCGCTGTGTGTACCGGGCATTATGCACAAGGTTTTATCGTCTTGCAGGTTTCCCACCAAGGCTCAACGCCGGGCGAACAGCGATGTGCCAAATGTGCCCCTTTTGTGCAGTAAGTAACGTTGATTGCACCAGATTGCAGAACTGCAATGGGGGACAAATTATACGTCCCAGTGCAAAATGTTGATTGCAGGTTGGCTGGCAGGGTTGCTTAAATGTTGACTTTAGTCTATTGTGTATGTGGGCCGGACCTTACTTCATTTCTGTGTCACACCTGCTCCAAAAACGCGGCTGGTGGGATTGGTGTTGAGCGTGTCTGTAAAGAGAATGCGGGAAAACCGGATATGGATTTTTTTTATCATATCCCCCGTTTTTGTCTGGGGACAAGTAGTCTGACCCTCAAATCTCGTCTTCTCACTCCGGAGCTTTCTTGTTGTGTGCGGGGTTTTATAGTTCTTTGCAACTTCTCCGTGAGACGGTCTTGCAGCGCCTGTAGCTTAAGTTTGCTAATTTCAGACACCTAAATTGTGTGTACCGAAACGGTTTTCATTAAACCAACTTGAGCGGTGGTAGGTGTTTGGTGTGAATGGTGGTGGTGGATACGGTGGGATAGTTTGAGTTGATCAAAAAGTTTCCAAAGAATAATTTCCGCTGTGTAGTATAAGCCTTTTTGTTTTTGCTGTGCTCATGCACGATAATGGGAGAGAAGAAGATTGTTTATTTTATCGCGAGATGGTTATGGTCTAGCGGTGTTGGGAAGTCGTGTCAGGTTTTGGTATGTAGACCGAGCTTAAAACTAGTGACAGTCGGGAACGTTGGGTAATGCTGCATGTGAAGCGTACAGTTTTTTGTTTCTATTTTAAATATTAGAACGTTAACAGGAAGTGACATTAATCCTTCAAGAATTTCCGTTTTCAGTAGTCACAATAATGGTTTTTGTACTTGCGAAACGTAACTCAATAATGTATCAGCTAACATGGATAATTACCGGATGCAGCAAGGACATTCGCTAATTTGAAACAGACTCCAATCCACCAAGTGTTAAAAGTCGTTAAAATAAATAAATGTGAGATGACGAAACGAACGGAAGAGAGAGAGAATGAACGATAACACGATAAGAGAATGAGAAAAATAGAGAGAGCGGTGCTAAGCACTCTATATAAGGAGAGATGATCGGTCGGAGAGGCAGTTGAAGATAAGCCGAGCACGAATAAAAACCGCTTAGACAACGTTTAACCTTGTTGTGTCGACTTTCACTTCTTACATGGGGGCTCGTCCGGGAAGCGGAGTGTGTGTGTTTCAAGGAGTGAAAATCTAATTCGCTGAGTGCGTATGAACAACGCTGAGTGCGTATCGGCAACGCTGAGTGCGTGAGGACTAAACGCTATTTACTGTGCGATTCGATTCTGTTGAAGCTGAGTGCGAGTTTGGATAAAGTGTGTTTTTAAGAAGTGCTTTATGATGAGTGAAGAAGAAGTAAAACTATTGGTTGAAGAGTATACGCGGCCCGGACTCATCAAGCAATGCGAGCGGCGACACCTCGAAACGACCGGAACGAAGGAAGAGCTGGCGGTGCGTCTGATCCAGAATAAGTCGGTTGCTCTGGATGCATCTGTTTACGGGGACGCAAATGACGACACGGATGTTCCGAGGGTAGCGGCACCGGTGGCAGCATGGTCACCGTATACGTTCCGAGATGTCGAGGATGGGATTGACTGCTTCACCGGAGACCGGTCGCAAAACATCTCGACTTGGTTGGCGGATCTGCAGGATGTCGGTCAAATGACGGGCTGGAGCGATCAACAGCTCTTTATCATGTGCCGGAAAAAGCTGAGTGGACTTGCCCGTAGTTTCGTGACAACGCTGGCGGGTGTAACTACTTTTGAGAAGCTGAAGCAAGAGCTGGTGAAGGAATTCGGCGTTTTGATGCGACCAGGAGACGTGCATCGGGAGCTCGCATCACGACGCATCAAAAAGGACGAAAGCCTTATGGAGTTCACCTATGCGATGCAACGTCTTGCAAAAACAATTAACCTGGATGAACGCAGTGTATGCGAATACATCGCCGATGGCATCACGGTAGACCAACACGTGCGCGCGTCGCTGTACGAAGCGCAAAGTATAGAAGAACTGAAAACAAAGCTGCATTTGTTGGAGCGAGCCGCGCAAAAAACAAACACAACGCGACGTGAAAGCAGCGACGACGGGCAACTGCAGCAAAGGCGAGCAACACCAGCGAATAATACTCGGAAGTGCTACAATTGTGGGC
The DNA here is from genome assembly GCA_002091835.1 of Anopheles maculatus. Classification (NCBI taxonomy): domain Eukaryota; kingdom Metazoa; phylum Arthropoda; class Insecta; order Diptera; family Culicidae; genus Anopheles; species Anopheles maculatus. The sequence goes on from KZ061551.1 coordinate 341,011, forward strand.
AGCCAGGGCATCTGGCCACCACCTGCAACAAAAGGCAAATCGGATACAAGTGCTACGGATGCGGTGGATACGGGCATAAAGCGAGTGAATGCAAAACACAACGACCGGCCACAGCGTGTACCAGTTTGGTGACGACCAGCAACGAAACAATGGTAAATATCAAGTTTGGTGATTGTGTGTTAGATGCATTGTTCGATAGCGGTAGCGGATACAATATCATCTCCAACACAGCCTTCCAGAGAATCGGAGCCCCGCCTTTAGAAACCACGAATATGACGTTCAACGGTTTCGGTGGTGCGCATACGAAGGCAACTGGTCGAGTTTATGTCGATGTGTGTGTGAACGCAGAGTCGTATAAGAACGTTCCTTTCTTTGTTGTGCCGGATAGATCTATGGTTCACGACGCTTTGTTAGGTAGAGAATCGCTTAAGTTTTTTGATGTAGAAGTGAAAAAAGAAGGTGTGAAATTGATACCGCGGAATGACGAAGTTGAGTGGTTAAATTGTATAAGCGAAGCGTCGTCGGAATTGGATATCAATCCAAAGTACAGTAATCGAGTGCTAAGGATGATTAACAACTATGTGCCTAGGGAGAATGTAAAGAGTGCGGTGGAAACTAAAATAACGTTGTACGATGAAACTCCCGTCCGGTCGACACCGCGAAGATTTGCGCCTGCAGAAAAGGCGGTTCTTGAAAAAACAATCTCTGAGTGGTTAGCGCAAGGAATTATAAAAGAGAGTGAGAGTGACTTTGCTAGCCCAGTTACCCTGGCTCGGAAGAAAGATGGTACATTTCGGGTGTGTATAGATTATAGAGAGTTGAATCGTAAAATGGTGAAAGATTGCTACCCGATGAGAAATATCGAAGACCAGATCGATCGTTTGAAATCAGCGAAGGTGTTCACAACGCTCGATCTTAAGAACTCCTTCTTCCATGTTCCTGTAGAAAGATCAAGTCAACGGTATACCGGTTTTGTCACGCATGCAGGACAGTATGAGTTTTTGAAAACACCCTTTGGATTGTCAAATAGCCCAGCTAGTTTTAGTCGGTTTGTAGCATACGCGTTCCGCGAGATGATTAGAAGTGGAAGTATTTTGGTTTATGTGGACGACTTGATCATACCAACGGATGATGAGGAGACAAACCTTAAAATTTTGGAAGACTTGTTAAAAATTGCTAGTGAGAATGGTATAAGATTCAATTGGCAGAAATCGCAATTCTTAAAACCAGAGGTTGAGTACTTAGGGTATGTTATTTGTAAAGGATCATACCGTGTTTCTCCTGCAAAACTACGCGCGGTTCAGAAGTTCCCAGAACCTAGGAATGTAAGGGATTTACAAAGATTTTTGGGATTAACCAGCTATTTCCGGAAATTTATAGCTGGATACGCAACGATTGCTCAACCATTAACGAATCTGCTACGAAAGGAAACGGTGTATAATTTTGACGAACTGCAACGAAAGAGTTTTTGTGCGCTGAAAGCGTGTTTGGTTTCAGACCCGGTATTGAAAATTTATGATGAAAAAGCGGAAACTGAGTTGCACACTGATGCTTCTATAGAGGGTTATGGTGGCGTTTTACTACAAAAGAGTGACGATAATATGTTGCACCCGGTGTATTATTACAGTAGTTCGACTTCTAGTGCGGAGAGAAATTACAGCTCGTATCATCTTGAGGTTTTAGCGATAGTGAAGACAATAGAACGACTACGAGTGTACCTTCTGGGAATACCGTTTACAATAGTAACGGATTGCGCTGCGTTCCAACATACGTTGAAGGCTAAGCAGTTGTCGGCCAGAGTTGCGCGTTGGGCGTTATTGTTAGAAGAGTTTGATTACAAAATAGTTCATCGGCCGGGTACGAGAATGAGGCATGTCGATGCTCTAAGCCGCGCGCCCGTGATGCTTTTAACTAGCGATCTGATGATCGAAATGATTAGAAAAGCGCAACAACGTGATGATAAGATCAAAGCTATAACCGAATTATTGAAAACGCAGTCATATGAGGACTATAGCATGAGTGGAGATTTGTTGGTGAAGTGGGTTGATGGAAGTGATGATGGAAGTGATAGTGGTACCGTTAGAATTGCAAGCTGAGGTTATCAAAAGAGCACATGATATTGGCCATTTCGGTGTACAGAAACTTCGAGATTTCATAAGCAAAGATTATTACATTCCCAACTTAGTAGAGAAGGTGAAAAGACATATAGATTGTTGTATTCAGTGCATTTTGGCTGAAAGAAAGAGAGGCAAGATACACGGTCAATTGCATTCCATTGATAAAGGAGATGTTCCTTTTGATACATACCATATTGACCACATAGGACCAATGGAGGCAACAGAAAAACAGTATAAATATTTGCTCGTTGTTGTTGACGCTTTTACAAAGTACACGTGGATTTATCCAACAAAAACTACCGGTTCACGTGAAGTCATCCAAAGGCTGCGGACCCAAAGTGAATCTTTTGGCAACCCGAGGCGTATTGTTAGCGATAGAGGATCGGCCTTCATGTCTCACGAGTACAAGGATTATTGCACGAGTGAAAATATTGACCCGGTGGAGGTAACAACTGGAGTACCTCGCGGAAACGGTCAGGTAGAACGCGTCAATCAGGTAGTGATAGCTATGTTGACCAAATTAAGTGTGAATAATCCAAAAAAATGGTATAAGCATGTTTCAGCCATCCAAAAGTGGATAAACGCGAGTCAACATCAGAGCACTAGTGTATCTCCATTCGAGGCTATGTTTGGCGTGCGCATGCGTCATAGTGAGGATCTTAGGTTGGCGGAATTACTAGAAGAAATTAGAGTATGCCAATTCAATGATCAGAGATCGTCTATTCGGGCTAAGGCCAGGCATGCGATTGAAAAGGCACAGGAAGAGCAAAGAAGATATTATAATTTGCGAGCTAGGAAGGCACCAGAATATGTAATTGGGGATCTTGTTGCCATAATGCGAACCCAATTTAGCACTGGAAAAAAACATGTGGCGAAATTTTTGGGACCGTACAAAATAATCGGAGTAAAAGGTAGAGATCGGTACGAAGTTGAGAAAGTAGAAGGTGATGGACCGCGAAGGACCTTAACCGCAGCAAGCCATATGAAAAAGATTGATGTAAATTCCGGGGCGGAATTCGAATCAGGAAAGGCCGAATGTGAGATGACGAAACGAACGGAAGAGAGAAGTATCGACTAAATATCAACCAATCCTTTACTATGTCCAGCACTCTATATAAGGAGAGATGATCGGTCGGAGAGGCAGTTGAAGATAAGCCGAGCACGAATAAAAACCGCTTAGACAACGTTTAACCTTGTTGTGTCGACTTTCACTTCTTACATAAATAAATGAACAATTGCTTTCATTCGAAAAAGAAAGTCCTGACTTGGTTCAATATTTATGCCACAGGTCTAGTCCTTTTCGTATATCCAATTGAATCGTTGGAGGATACATTCAGGTCACGAGGGTAATGGAATTAAAGAATTCTAGAACAAAAAAGAGACCAGCAGATGCTTTTCGGCTGCAAAAAAGCCGGGATATTGGGTTGGCAGATGACGGCGCTAGACTTTGAGCGATATCTAGGAATCCTGCAATCAGGCCAATACCTGGAATTCTGTTTTGTTTGTTACTATAATTCTAGTAGACAGTAGTAAATGAGAAATTTTAGCTATCAAGACTTGAAAAAAAATATAACCCTCATTGTTAACGGGCAAACTCAGACCAGGCCACACGAAGGTATTGCCTTCAAAGACCCTTGTTTAAGCCGTTAGTGGAAACATACAATTCTGCCCAAACAAAGGCTTTTACTTTCGAAACCCTATATTTATCTTCCCGCTAGTTGCTTCAATATCCAAATAATTTGGGAAGCCTATGCCGCAGAAGGGGAGATTAAAGTAAAGCAGTTCGGATGCGATGGGCAAAACCGTGGAGCGAGAATACTAAGATTTCTGTGAGATGTCAAGAAGTTCCTACAAAAATCGAGCTTTTCGGCTGCAAAAAAGCCGGGATATTGGGTTGGCAGATGACGGCGCTAGACTTTGAGCGATATCTAGGAATCCTGCAATCAGGCCAATACCTGGAATTCTGTTTTGTTTGTTACTATAATTCTAGTAGACAGTAGTAAATGAGAAATTTTAGCTATCAAGACTTGAAAAAAAATATAACCCTCATTGTTAACGGGCAAACTCAGACCAGGCCACACGAAGGTATTGCCTTCAAAGACCCTTGTTTAAGCCGTTAGTGGAAACATACAATTCTGCCCAAACAAAGGCTTTTACTTTCGAAACCCTATATTTATCTTCCCGCTAGTTGCTTCAATATCCAAATAATTTGGGAAGCCTATGCCGCAGAAGGGGAGATTAAAGTAAAGCAGTTCGGATGCGATGGGCAAAACCGTGGAGCGAGAATACTAAGATTTCTGTGAGATGTCAAGAAGTTCCTACAAAAATCGAGACGTTCTCCGTGAGGTTTAGATTGAATCCGGCTTTAGTAACAACCTTCAGCAGTTTATATACTAAAAATATTCGATTGTATTGGTTAGAATCTCTTCTTCTTTCTTGGCCTAACGACCTCTTAGGTCATGCCTTCCACGTTTCTATTGTTATTGTTACCGCATAGTTGGATAATCAGTCCTCACTATGGGGGAACGGCCCAGATGAGACTTGAAACCCGGTCCTGCCGTGTGAAGACCGGTGCCGCTATCGCATCTACCACTGGGCCGCCCCCTGGTTAGAATATGTACACGAAATTAACGTGTTAGGTAATTCCGTGCATGGGATGCACATGGCTCATTTCTTAGCTTTGGTCCTAACCAAACAATCATCCGTTGTTCCTTCCACTTGTTTAACTACTTTAGTTTTATTACCTTTCGTATCAATAAGTTGCTTAAGGCAATAATCTATGATACGCATGTGGTTTTTTCATGTTTGAAGAAAGGCTATGGTTCTGCTCAAACGCTATTCTATGTTACCATGCTATCTAATTCTGTTGGTTTCTGTTTATTCTTAACGTTCGTCTATCCCAACGATCGTACTTTGATATCTAACTCTCCTGGAGTGATTATTATTGTATAGATCGCTGGTTTCGTCCATCGGGTCGTTCCAAAATGCATATGTTTTGGCCAGCAAACAACGATTCCATACGATAAGCTACAAGTAGCTATGAATCCATCGTTGTGTACCCAACACCCATGGAGTTTTGACATCAGCAGGCGGGAAACTTGGAACACACAGCGAGAACTTCAATGAAGATTTTGTGGGAACATTTTCACAAGTGCTTCATTTTATTGAGTGGTATCGTGTTACAGCCGGTGCCATAAGCAATCCAGAAAAATTAGACTAATAGTTATTATTCTTTCTTATTCTTTTCTTGACAAAAACTCTGCTTCATTGTTATCCTCAAGGAAAAATCAAATACTTTCAAATACTTGAAGGAAAACATCGCTATTGCCAAAATTGCTTTCAAAGTGAAACTTTAAAACAAGGCAAGGTCAATGAGGGCCACTATTTGATCAAGTTTGGGTTTAAAGCCACTAAGCAACATCAGATCTTGTAGTACACAATAAAAGATGTATTTAATCAATACGTGAAGTTTTTTTTTCTTATATTGATATTCTAATTCGGCAAGATTCCTAAACGTGTTCAAAGCTATTGAAACATAGAAAAACATAGAAATGTTTTATCGAAGCATTCGTTACATTAGTAACATAAAAAAACACTTTAGTAAAAGGTAGTACAATCAAACTAAAAAGAAAAAATATGAAAAAAAATCTTGATAGTCATAAGCCTTCATAAGTTTTATCAGTAAGCTAAATTTCTAGCTCAATGCTCAGTATAACAAACAGCTAAAGACTTAAGTTTTGATATTCCTGAACCATCGCTCGCTCGAGGAAATAGACGAGCTTCGATTGTTCCGTACGATGAATCATAGATGCAGCTCGTACCCAAACACGACTATGCTCTTAACTTCGCTCATAACACCGGCAACCGTTCGTACTAATTTATTGACTTACGATCATTCCCGCGTGCTCGCGGTATTGCATCCGGGGAAAGTATGAGACATTGAGATTTAGCAAACATCACAACCTACGATGCTGACAGCTGCCTGTTCACACTCAGCCGTAGCCAAGAACGACTGAAGCGAAAGGATATGCGTAAGCTATAGTCATCCTTATCTTTTCGTTTGTCCGGGACGGGGAAAGAGTGTGTGTGTGACAAGGTGTGAGGTTAGTAAATGACATTGATTAAATTTTCAGTATGTGCAAAACATGCAAGCCCGATGCACCGAGCTGCATCATCCTCATGGTTGTCGTGGCTGGTGAGTTGAAGCTGTTGACAGGTTTGATATCATCAGCACATTTTATCGTTCCGAGGAATTTTCCCTTTTTCCACATTGCTGGCCAGAGGCCGTTGGGGTTAGTGCATTGTATAAATGGGGAAAAAATATTTCAGATTTTTATAAATGCTTTTAAGTTGAATTGGTTTCCCAAAGTTAAGCACAACAAAGCTCATTAGACTGTTTATAGTTAAATCAAATTTTAAAGAAATTTCAACATGTTTTGTTTGAAACAAATTGATAGAAATTAAACCACATCAGTCAAATTCTATGTAAAATAATTATACAGTTCGACATATTAACAAACTGGTCTCTAAACCACACATCAACATCCAGCTCCACGCAAGGGTTAATGTGCAGGCACGCACTCACACGACCCACCCGGCTACGTGCACTTTCACGCTCCGTATGCGTGGAAAATTTGAGGTTTTCCACCGTATGTGGGGAAAAGTTCCTGATCATCGCATAAGCGTATAAACGTGACATCATCAAACATCGTGCGCCAGCACACTCCATCGATGGGCACATTGCGTGCTTTATGGTCGATAATTTATAGACTTTGGGTTTTGCTGCCAGAATGGGAAGCAGGTCCGGGTGTTGTGCGGTTGTTGGTAGCAGTCCCGCCGCTTCCCACACGCACACAAGCTCCGATAAGTGTGATAAATGCATATCCATCGTCAAGCCGAACCGCGATCGGAGAGAGTTGATGCGGGTTTCGAGTTATTATCGGAAAAAAGAACCATCCAAGCTTTAAACAACCGACTCGGTAACAGATTAAAATTTATGTCAGCAATTAAGTACATTCAATAACGTGCAGCGCACAATTGCGTGCATCGCCCCAAAAGCGTACTTCACTGTCCAAGTGGAAAATTGGCTCCCACAAAACTTTTCCCGCGAGTGGCTGAGCGACGCCAAAATCCGACGCAAAACGCATCGCCCCTCCCGAAACTGCGTCGGCACTTGAAACCGCGCTAATAGCTATCGTTAGATTTAATTATGATTTTGAAAACTACAGCGAGAATGCTGCAACTGCACTTGTGCCCGTGTTATTGAATTATAACCGAACGTTTCTGGAGCGCATTTTCACGTTCCATCGAACAGGTTGCACCTAGTAAATGGGGCTAAACATGAGCGAGAAGTGGTACTGCAAGAACATTTAATGTGATTTAAAAGCGAGGAGAGAGAGTGAGAGTAAATGTACCCTATAACGACATTATGAAACGGTTCAGAAAACCTGACCATGCTTTTCCCCATATGGTACCCGTTATGATGAGATGAAATAATTTTAATTGAAACTGTCTTTTACCTATGCAAAGGGGCGATCAATTGGGCGTTTTCGCAATAGTGGTTACAGTGGGCAAGAAAAAACAAACGATCTTCCGGTAAAGCATTGAAATGTTGAAGAACATTCCATGAATAATTTAAGGTGAAAATCTTTTGTCACCTATAATTGAAAATTCTATAGCACGCTTGTTAGGATGAAGCATCGTTGCTTCTGGAGGGTAAAAGACGGTTTTCCTGAGCACAATCCATCCCACGGGTAACGTTTTGCTTCCTGTAAAATGCATGCTTTGGGCTACCCTCGCAAGACGGTTCCTATCTTTTCGACGGTTTCAGTTTAAGTAAAACATCAAAGGGAATCATTGGGGAACTATTTACACATCCGGTAGCGGCATCTTTCGCTCGGTACACTTCGATACGCTTGCAGAGGCACCGTTTAATGATGCAATGTGATAGCGTTACGAAAAGCGGTAATGAGTTCTCGTGGTTAATGGTTGAATTGTGTCATTTTGGTAAAGTTAAGAAATAGCTTTACAGGTTAGATGTTTAGTATAACAATAATAGACGACAGATTTTTATTATTCGTAACTCAATACATGTGTTATTGTTATAACAGTTATACACAAAAATACACACAAAATAGAACAATCATGATTAAGCTGTTCAAAAGAGACAAAATTCCGGTATAATAAACATCATTTAAAAAGATGTGAGTGACAATTGAGCGCCAATATCTGTGAGACTTCAATGTGCGGTTCAGTTTTAGAGTTTTCGAATTTCTAGGAGATTGTATTGTATATTTAAGGGAGGTTAGTAGCGACACGCTTTGCTATCACAAAGGATACTTTCTCAACTCTTCACCGGACCGATTTCCGGTACACAGGATGGAAGTTATCCAAGGAAAAATAACTTTGTTTAATCCTCCAATAGATAAAGTGGAAAACGATCAATTAGTCTATTGTTCTTTATCGTACTTAAGTTGTTAATCTTTTAGTATATTCCTTTTCAAACCCTGATGAAATTTGTCAGGTGTCAGGAATTTTGTTGAATGTCTTGTTCCTTCGCTTGTTGATGCCTCTGTTTCTTTTGGCTGATAATTAGTTTTGGCATGGGTATAGATTATTTATTTTTATTTTATTTTATTTATTTCTTAACAATAGTCTGCCTTAAAGGCTAAACAATGTATCTTAAACTAACTTAAGGAAAGGATACGGAAGAGGAAGCATGGAGACGGGAGCGAAACAGAGGGATATGATAGTCAAACAGATTCTGAGAGTTATTAAATGCTACTTGCGCTCTAAGGAGAGGATCATTCTGGCCGTAACTCGTAAGCCTTGTTGGGATATGGAGAGGAGGTCTCATACGCAGGTGACGAGAAGGTGCGTAAAGAGAGATAGAGGAGAGCAGAGAAGGGGCATCAATGGAATTGGACAGAAGTCCTGCGATAAAGGACGATTGGAAGTTTGAATGACGGGTTTGCATCGAATCAAGGCCTAGTAAGCGACAGCGATAGGGATAGGAGGGAACAGTCGCCTCGGGGTAACCCGAGAGGAACCGCCGAGTTACAAGTCTCGTGAACTTGCGCTGGACACGCACTAACCTAGTAATCGCCGTCACCCCCGTTGGCGACCAAACCACGCAAGCATATTCAAGGATCGATCGCACCCAGCAACAATCCCAGAGAGTGAAATCCAAATGATAATTGAATATGAGTTTCGTATCTAACCAAACACCGAGGTCCTTGATAAAGGATACACGGTTAATGTCGATGCCACATAATCTGTACTTCCACAAGATCATATGGGTAGAACGACTAAACGAAATCACATTACACTTATGCGGACAAAGTAACAGTCCGTTTGAACCACACCAAATAGAAATAGCATCGAGGAAATTTTGGAGACGAAAACAATCAGCAGTCGAGGACACAGGAAGGAAGATTTTTAGATCGTCAGCATGCATGAGGACACCATCAGAGGGAAGCACATTAACACAGTCATTCACAAATAACAGAAATAACATGGGACTCAAAACACTACCCTGGGGAACACCTGACGATCCAACGATAAGACCAGAAAAGGTGTCCTGAATTCTGACTTGATACGTTCTACCATGTAGATAGGAACTTAACCAAGACAGAATAGGACTCCCCAGACCGAGTCTATCTAGTTTAGCGAGTAAAAGGTCAATAGGAATACTGTCAAAAGCTGCTTTAAAGTCAGTGTAGACAGCATCCACTTGACGACCACTGGACATATTTACAAACACTGACGAGACAAGGGACATGAGGTTAGACGTGGAAGAACGTTTCATGAGGAACGCATAAGGACGGATAGATGAAAGGACAACGTATTCGAAAATCTTGGCTGAAGCACAAAGCAGAGAGACACCACGGTAGTTTCGAACATCGGATCTATCCCCCTTCTTATGTACTGGAATCAGCCATGCAGATTTCCAAACCGCAGGGAAGGAACCAAAAAGAAATAAACGGTTAAAAATACGATTCAGGAGCGGAGCAAATGAAGATTTCCATTTCTTAATCACGGAGGAGGGGATGCCATCGGGACCAGGAGAAAACGAAAGAAGCGCAACGCACCCAATATAATGTGTAAACTAAAGAAATAAACTTATTAAAAATTGTTGAACAAAATCTTAACTGAACAAAATCAAGGAAACGCTAGCAAGCCGATACCAACGGGTCACCAAATCAATAAAGTATTGATAAAAAACAAGATGAAGAAGAAGAAGAAACATGAAAAAAAACTAACTTAAGAACTAAATATTAAAACCTTTTTTTTATGTTGATAAATTTGATAAGAAATATGATTATTTTGCTCTTAAGTTTTCTCTTTTTTCGTTTGATTTTGTTTTCTTTTCTTTGCTTAATTTAAAGTATGAAAGCTTTTTATCTTTTTAACTTTTTAACTGATGAGGGTTTTGATTGATTTAGAAATAAGCTTTATTTTAACCTATTTGTTAAACTTTGTGTTTACTAATACGAATTTAACAATAGCTTTATTTTTTTATTTGCTACAGGACGTATGTACAATTCAAATAAAAATTGTAATAAACAAATAACAATAACAAATAGATTACTTACATGTTTGTGGTTAAATTTAATCAGCATAATGAAATAGAAAACAGATTAAAACGTCGATTATGCCAACATACAAGTAGATTATAGAGAATAACGCAAGAAACAAAGTGAAGTATAAATCAAAATCAAGAAATCGGCCTTTCCACATGAACAAAAGTAAAACAAATCATGAAAATATTATGTCAGAATAATATAACAAATGATTTGACAATTGTTTCGGATATGAATAAAGTAATAGTTTGATTTAATATAAATAAACTTATATTATAAAATAGCATTGTGCGTACTCAGTTTTACTGATTGCTAAATAAATTAATATAACTCACAAAATGGTATGCTTCTTGCAAAATTTTCAAAATCAATGTGTAACGACCGTTATACCAAGGATGTGTGATTTAATACGATTAGAACTAGTGATAACAAGACACACTGACAAAAGCGACTCGTGTCATTAAATCAAACATGGCGATGGTACGCTTTCCACCCAAAAACCCCATAAAAGCTGTTTAATGTTATCCTTTTGCAGCTGTCACCGATTCCACACGCGTACCTTGAGGCTGTGAAAATAATGGAATTTGAACCTGAACTTGCCGGCAGAACGGACGATAATGAAACATAAACATGCCCGATGTGATACTATTGCGTCTCGATGTCGATTCCGACTGTGAGATGTGTATGTGAGGGTTTGCATGTCTTTTTTTAAACGTTCCTGAACGAGTGTGTGTGGAATGGTTGCAGTAATCGTTTAAAATTCATTTTCACACCGGGATGAATTTTATTGACTAGGAGATGCAACCGAGCGTATTGAATTTCGATTTTACGTTATTAACAGCTCATTACGTTTGCGCTTCAATCGCATCAGTAATGCGCTTCTCGTTAACAGGGTACAGGGTTTTTGTATTGATTTTAACTGCTTTCCAATCTCGTAAGGTAGTAAAATCTCGGTTGAAAAAAGAAAAAACATGGTTGAAGCTATTACAGAAGAGATTAAACGACCAATAAAGTGCCATTGCTTGCCGGCAGAACGGACGATAATGAAACATAAACATGCCCGATGTGATACTATTGCGTCTCGATGTCGATTCCGTTTCGTCCTTTCAAAATAGAATGTCATGTGCGATGTGTGTGTGTGTGCGTGTGGGTTTGCGTGTATTTTTTTAAACGTTCCTGAACGAGTGTGTGTGTGGAATGGTTGCAGTAATCGTTTAAAATTCATTTTCACACCGGGATGAATTTTATTGACTAGGAGATGCAACCGAGCGTATTGAATTTCGATTTTACGTTATTAACAGCTCATTACGTTTGCGCTTCAATCGCATCAGTAATGCGCTTCTCGTTAACAGGGTACAGGGTTTTTGTATTGATTTTAACTGCTTTCCAATCTCGTAAGGTAGTAAAAACTCGGTTGAAAAAAGAAAAAAAACTTGGTTGAAGCTATTACAGAAGAGATTAAACAACCAATAAAGTGCCATTGTATGTATTTGTGACATAAATCTAACCAATATACAATAGAAAATAGGTCCACATGAAAAAAGAATCAAATTACATTCACACATACACAAAAGGGCTAGAGGAAAAGCTCACTTTTTTCCTACTATCGACATCGTTTCACAATCATAAATGGACGGTTTTAATAGCATCTTAGCGTTAGCAGACGGACATTAGCACTTATTGTTAACGATTAGCGAACGTTTTGATAACGGGCACATTCCTGTCTGTTCGTGTGTGCTATATTCCTTATCCTAATAGTTTGTACGTCGGTATATTTCGTGCATTTTTCACCTGACATGTAATCCTGCAATTGAGTCGCTGTGTGTAAAGGGGGCGACCCAACCCTTGTCTGTGGGCAGTGATTTTGATAGCGTGCATCACGCCACACACGGGAGGAAAGAGTTGTCGGCAGGGTGTTCGTTAGTTCCGTTTCGCAGGCTAACTATCTTGCGGAAGATTGCACTAGAAGTGCTGCACAGCATTAACACTTCATCGTGGAATCTCGGCTACATCAAAGCGTGCGTTCCTGTTTGATGGAGGCGCCTGGTCGCGTTCAACAAGTTTCCGTGCTGGGACGTTTGGGATTTAGGTGTTCCTTTGCAAGGGCTGGGCAGCACAGTTGTACCGGAGCATTAAACGCTACTTGTATGTTGGAGAGGTACTAAAGGAGCCCACTGGAAGAGGGCTTATGAAATGGGCCAATATTGACTGGACTAACGATGACATCAAAATGTAAAGTGAGGTTGTATCTGAACCATTCGAAAGCTCCTTGCCATGATTATGGGTTAGACTTGGAGGGTTAAAATGATAGGGTAGCTTTAATAGGTGTATGTACACGTTACCTACGGTATTGTAGGACTGTATTTTTCTTCAGAAGAGAACGCCTAGATGGTTATACTGTTCGCGTGCCCGTGCCCTGATGGGAATATTAATGTATCCTAATTTATTCAAATTGGTTGGACAAGCAAAGCTTTAATACATTTCGCAATATGTAAAGAACATATATGCTTTATGGAAAAGAATTATAAACTTCACTGTAATAATAAAATTTATTTTTTATGATTAACAATTGTTTTTTACGAAATGTCCGGATTTATTCACAGTGTTGTTTACAGCATTTTGCACCCACTTTACACACGCACACACACACGCTGATACTGGCAGGATGCAGGTGGCGAATGTCGATGTCCAGTTTTCTCTCCGCTTCTCCTTCTTTACTGCTCTTCGTCGTCACACTCAGGTTTAACCACAGGTAGGCTTTTAACCATATTCAGAAAAGCCTTGAAAAAGGCTAGTTTTTTATGTGGCTGGTCGTGATGTGGATGAGCTGCTTCCTGTTGGTTGTCTCGTGATGTTGGCTGTTGCTCTCTCGGATGTTTGTCGCTGAATGTCCTTTTTTACCCAGGATTTGCTCCTTTTATATCCAAATCCTGGGAATTCCAGTGTCAAGAACTGTTACGCGCATAGCAGTCGGTGTTTCGTCATTTTATGATGATTCGCTGATCAAGCTATTTCTTAACAACAATATTTACGTAAATAATAATTATTTTTTAAGGGGTTAGTAATCAAAATAAAGCCCTCTCATAGGGAATGTCACCTGCGTTTTATAGTAGACATAAGGGTCTTCACACTAGAGGTGATTTTCCAGGTTTATTTCTGTAAAATATGCCCATAATGAATAATCTTCTTCTTCTTCTTTCTTGGCCTAACGACCTCTTAGGTCATGCCTGCCATGAGACTTGAACCCCGGTCCTGTCGTGTGAAGACCAGCGCCGCTATCGCATCTACCACTCAAAGAAATATGGTTCATGGCTGCACTCCTTCACCCCCGGCTGCATCCGATATCCCTCAAGTCTGACTCCACTTGATCCAGCCAACGAGCTTCGTGTGTTCATCTACGCTTCGTACCGAACGGGTCGCTGACGAACATCTTCCTGGCAGGGCATGAGTCCGGCATCCTCATCATGTGACCCAACCAGCGTATCCCTCCGACTTTGGTAACCGTCGTTGTTGGAGTCTCCGGTAATTCTGGAGGATCTGCCGTAGAGTGAAGATTTAGTCGGTAGTGGATTTCCCTCCAACAAATCCAGCTTGGTAACTCGCGACGAAATCTGTAACAAGGGGCGCAAGTCTGCAGAAGATTATTCGGGACAAGATCTTGTAGTCAGCATTCAGGACTGTGATGGCTTGGAAGTTAGCACAGTCCAGTCTGTCACCCTTTTTGTACTCTTGGTGAATAACACCCAGTTTCCAGTCGTCCGGTAGTTCTTCCTGGTCCCATATCCGATCACATCCACAATCGATCCACAATCAGCCGATGCATAATTGCGGCAAGCCTCTTCGGGCCTTTTATCTACTAGCATGTGACGTTTCTCTCTAGCTATCTCGAAAAACATGTGTGCAAGTCTACTTTGCTGGTTCGCCACATTGATTTTCCTAGTGATTTAGGTAATATTTTAAAGAATCGTGATGGACGAGTTTGCAATGTTCGGAACGTGAAGTCCTTGGACTACAATTTCTCACAACCAAACTCATCTCCAAACTGTGGGTCGATAATGTCCTTCTAGCAATGTTAAAGAATCATTTCTTTAACAAAACTTTTGTGCAAACTTGTCAACATATTTGAAATGTTCGGTAAAATTTACTATAATTTAAAATAAGGAAACCAGTTGTCAACTAACATAAGTTATTTATGACACACGCTGACTAAATTGAGCTGTTGTTCTTAGGCTACCTAATATTAGGCTTACCAAATATTGTTCTGCTGTTCTGCGGCTGGTGAAATCACTCTTTCGGTCTGATCACTGCTAATCTACTAGTACTACTGTACTTAAGATTGATTAGTGATTGATTATGGACCTCTATCTCGGTACGGGTTGCCTCATGAGTTTCGGGTAAAGTTTGCAATTAAGTAGAACCTCTAAAGATTTTTTAAAAGCCAAATTTAAAGAAGGAGACTGTACCATACCCTTATACTGTTTATTCAAATTCAATCATAACATGTGGTGGCTGTTGGCCAAATGCTCTAGCACCTTCCAAACGCAAATGTAAACTGTTATCGTTTAGGAAGCTCCCGAAGCCTTTCTGGGCCTATCTGTTTCAACACAGTCACACACACGCCACACGACTTTAAATATTAATAGGATAATGTTTTCTTTCCCCTAAGCTAAACATACTTACGGTCTGCTAGAAAAGCTGCCTACCGTTTGTACCGGATAAATCGATTGTTGTTTCATCTTCGTCTCATTTTGGTCCTACTCCCTTTCGAAGCCCCATGGCTGTGTTGTGTATGTAAATAATTTTGCTTATTAGCCATGCAAATCAAGCACACCTTTCGGATGGTGAGCGCTCCCGAATGTGCACATTTCGTTGTGTGCGAGAAAGTGCTTGTTCAGCACGGAGAAGTAAATACGATAAAAATGGGAAGGAAGAATGCCAGAAAAGAAAAAAAAACACACACACACACACAAAAGAAACGTTCATTCGTTGATTCGTGGAAACGCTTTAATTTATTTCGTGTGTTGGTAAAGATTCCCGGACCGTGGACCGTGTTGCGTTATTGATCCGTACCAAGTGGCACACCGAGACTCTCTTATCGATGCTCGGTGAAAAGTGTTGCAAATAAGAACAACGCAAGTAAGAGCAGATTTTTTTTGGGGGGAGACTATAATGGGAGGAGAACAAAATAATGAATCGAAATATAATGGATACTCATTTGCCTAACATTTATTTGAAGCGCAGAGTTTTGATACGTATGCCCGGGCACATAAATTGAATGCGATTGATGAAGCAGAAAGAAGATAATTTTATTCTACGACAGATTCCGGATCGTAACATCCGTTCGAAGACGGTTACCAATGATATAAAATTTTTAACGCAAAAATAATACCAACTCTTACATTAAATAATATTCAAGACATCTTCAAGAATCCTGTAAAAATAAAATTATACGCTTTGCAAGTGAAACGAGAAAAATCTTTCCTCGCTTTAGTTTCACTTACCGTGGGCGATCGCTTTCCATCCCGTAACCACTCCGGCACTTAAACGAATGATAAATGGCTACAATAACCTTTGCCGAGGTGGAAACCGCAATCGACCACAAGTAAAACGACCAAAAAGGAAAACGGAAATACGGAACCTACCCGAAACCGATTCATCCATCTCGCTGGCCTCCATTGCGTAACGCGTTTCATGTCAACTCGTGTGGCCGTTACCACGGGTCGGCTTTTGCATATCAATCATAATAAAATGGCGCCCGGCTATATCCGTACACCGTAGGTGGAAGACGGTGGAATCAGTTTCTTCCGCTTTTCCGGTTCCTTCATTCTTTCCGTCTTGTTCGAAATGCTTCGCGCACGATGACTTGCCAGTTACGAAGCTTTCGTTTCATCTGTAAATGTATTTTACTCACCTGAAACGGCAATCGAAGCGAACAATGTAGTCTGTGAAGTCTGCGTTTTGGATGGAGACGAAATAAAGCTCAACCCGAATTGTGTAGAAATCCGTCTCAAAGGTAAATCCCAACTCAAGTGTTCCATTTCTCGGTGCACCCGATCGCCTACTACCAGTGAGCCTGTGCCAGATTCCCGAATTTGAATTTTCATACAAATCGTAAGCGTAAAAAAAGGAGGACCAAAGAGTGATCGATAGGGAACGATGATTTTCGCGCAGCGATGGATGAAACCGAAGGAAGCGACTTACACAAAAAAAAGTATTTTGAAAATGTTCTATTCCAGGGAAATGGATGGTTTTTCCTTCATCCCATTTTATTCATACGCTCCACTCCACAATCGACATGTCTTTCCTGATGTTACAATTCCCGGCACGGGACACCGCGTCGAAGTACATTTCAATTTCTGCTGCTGAATGCTTCCGGCACTCTCTCTCTCTCGTAACACCGGGAAATGCATCATACAAATGCAATGCACGAAGCGGCAACGCCACCACAACCAGGCAGCCGAAGAAACATCATTCGTTTATTTTATGCACGTTTTATTCGTGACGTTTTCTTGCCCGGCTATCGGAACATGAGCTGCATCGCAAGTTGCATGTCGTATGGGACAGGGCGGCAGGATCTACCATTGCTGTGGCACAAACAGACACATTGCAAAGACTCTTTTATAACCTGCTGCAACTGCTATCCGCTCCCGGCCGGTGCTCCCTATGCCGGACGAAAATTGGGCAAGTTATTTTGCCCACTCTCCCCGCCAACAGTGGCATTCTTTTTCGCGGCCCATTGTTTGCTCAGCCGTACGGAACGAACTGCAGCCCACTTGAACATGCAGCTGACTTATGCAACAGTGGTGTGGGTGGGGGCTGCAACGGCGTGCCCGACCGAGATACCGTGGCCAGACATTCTTTCCGAGGCCATAAACAATTCCACATTTTTAGTGATCATGATGGGTAATGTAGGTTTCGGTTCCTTAGACTGTATTTGCACAATGTGAACCAAGGAGCGGGCTCTTTGTCAGGGGTTGGCAAGCTTCTGTAAGCGTTGCCTTGCTTTGCTGGTTTCCCGAATGTTGGGTTTTTTTGTAATAAATTTTAATTGTGTTATAAGAAGATTTGATATAATATAAAGCGCTGATTACAACCTAAAATCGCTGCTGCCAAGTGAAATAAAAATGTGTTTTCGCGTTGTTTTGACAAGGATAGCTAATGTCAGCTATACTTTCGAAAAGTAAACGGAAGATATTAAAGAAACTATAACGATATAATAGTTTATATCCTCTCGATGATCATGTTATACTGTTATGTTAGCCTTATACTGCAATTTCTAAACGATTTAGCACATAAACCAACAGTCGAGTCTTTTATAGGTATAATAATTATGTTTCGAGCTAACCGGCTTGTATTTTTGCAATAATATTTTTACAAACTTTTATTCAGAGCTTTTTTGATACCAGCCGTTTTATTACGTTGTCGTTAACGTTTTATTACATCATTTATCTCCTAAACTTTTTTTTAATCCTAAACCTTGTGAGCCATACCTTCATGGCACGCTTCCTTCTAACACGCTTCAAACGCTTGCGAAGCGTTTCGCACGAACAAATTAAAATATTATTTATTTTGGAATTTTCATACTATTTAATAATTACATTTTTAATAATTAAACCTCAAATCAATGTCTTTATTAATGTTTGTGTGGTTCATCTTTCTATTTAAATAAAAAAATACGAACAACTTTCAAATAACTTAACCTTCTTACTGCCTAGTTCTTGTATAAGCTACAGTACGTATTTTTATGAGCTTTTTCATACTATGTTTGACTTTCTTTTCTTTCAGTTCTTTTCAATGAAAAATAATATGGATATTTTATACAAAAGTTTTAGAATTCGGAATTATTTGAGACGTAAAATGAGCGATTATATTGTAAACTTTCAACATCTATTTTAATTTTTGATTTTATCTATAGTTAGAATATTTTTCTTATTTTTTTCCTTTTAAAGTATTATAGTTTTATATAACATTTTAATAATTTGATTTATCATTACCCAGTTCAACATATTTTTTAAATAAATAATATAAATTCCAATTTTCCACACAAACCGCACCGTTTGCCAAACCCTGATCGTAATGGTGTTGAGCTACTGCTAACCGACCATCTTTACGGTGCTTCCATTTTAGATTAGCAAACCGGGCAACCGTGCCGGACAAAATTGAGCTGTTCGAAGTGCCCTTCCCTTAAAATATGGCACGAGGTTTTCCACAAAACAAAAAGACATCGCATCGAAAACTGCTCGGCGGTCATACGCTTGCCAACACCGCTGCGAACACCATTGTCTATCGTGATTCTTGGTGGACGATAGGACACCATTTTGAAGGTATCATAAATTGAGGAAAATAATTCACTCCCAACGTTTGGGTAAAGGCACTTGGTCGCTCGTTCACGTAGCATGCGTGCCTCATTCACTTAACGACAGCCCGAGCGTTCTGCTGCCAACGGCTGCCGGTACGACTTTTGGGGCTGTTTACTGCTTTCCCGAAGCAAAAGTTTCACCAGCACCGACCAACAATGCTAAATAGTTGTTGCAATCCTATCTTCCTTACCGTGCTTGCCGATGCTCGTGGACGAAACTTTGGGGCTCGGCTTGACTTTATCCTCATCTCGACTGGAGTCGTTGCTGAATTGCGCTTCCTTTGCCAAGGGGTTAAAAGGAAACGAAGGGAAGCGGTCTTTCCTTCCGGCATTCCATCATTGTCTTTCGGAATGGCGGGGGGGAAACTTTTGCTCAACTACTTTAACACCTATCGTCACGAGCGAGCGCCCTGTGGGTGTTTGTGAAGGGGTTGAAAATTTATTTTGCGAAAACGCAAATACGATTCAATGTGTCACGAAACGAAAGGCAGAAGTGTAACATGTGAGAAAGTTTTGGAATGACTTGTGCAGTAAATAGTTGCAAAGCTATTTGTCGGCTGAAAGGGTGATAAGGGGAACTTCACACAAATGGTGGTGTTTGATGGACGTGCAAATGTGGGAAGGAAAAATTTGCATAACTAAAAATTAACAGAGAAATGGTTAGTTTGTGGGGAAGACTTAGAATTTTGACAGCAAAAAAAGAAACAAAACTTAATTAATGTAATTTGCAGGACATATTATTGTTACTGATAAAGGCTCATTTGTGTAGCGACTTTGGCCGATATGATTAAGCGTTATTATTTACTCATAAGATACTTAGAACGGCACTTAACTGCCTCGAATCTGAAGAGCTTGATAGTCTTAAGTTCTTAGCTGTTCTGAGGTTGTTCCAGGAATGTTGAAAGCGGATTTACTCCAAAATCCGTCGGTTGAGCGAGGGATGCATAGCTGAGAGAACTACTTCAAGAGTTATCTTAGAAAATACGTACAGATGCAGGATCAGTAACAGGAAGTGGAGAATATGCTATATTCTAATTACAAGATACCGTCATCGCTATAGAGAAAACCAATTAGTAAGAAGTGATTTTACCGGGTATATGAGTGTAGTAAGGAAGTAAACAGTATTATGTTAAATTTGAGCAGTCTTCAGACTTGGTTGTTAGGTACAAAATGCCCTCCTTAGAACTCTTTTATGTCGACTTAGTCGCCGCGAATCTGTCCATCAGAATCTGGGAAATTGTGGTTTGACGTAAGACATTGGAATAATTCCTGGGACGATTTATCGGCTACAGAGACCTAACTCGGAAGGATACCGTTTGAACGTCGATGGAGATTAAGGGAGGTATCCAATTAATTATTCAACATTCTTCTGATATGTTTTCTATGAATTCAGACTTTAACATAAGATAACTATGTCTACTGATTTATAGGTAACGACTAGTGATCTGTAACTTTAATTTCTTAGAGCTTAATAACTAGCTTTTCCTATGACCTAAATATGAGTTGATCCTCAATTTTTTTAACAGATATTATATTTCTCTCACAACTTTCAATACATACCATGAATCAAAACATAGTTTGAATAGCTTCAAATGGCTCCGGTTCGAAATTGCATACATCTGTCACATAAATTGTCCATTCCTAGCACATTTATCAGCAATTATTCGATGTATCGCTGTATAATAAATGTCTGTACGTTTTGTGCCACATTCTATTGCCAGAATGCGTGACATTCGTGCGGTTTTGAATGGCCATTGTTCCGCGTAGGTTTTCCATACCGTCCGATGTCACCGCATCCGAGTCCCGAAACGGGTTTAAACAGAGCGGGAAAGCACATAAAAATCATGTATCATGTAGCAATCGTACAGGAAAGCTCCGTGCGAGAAATAAGAGACCGAGAAACCCAACCAGACAAACCGCATTCACCCAAACGCTAAGCTCAAACAGATGCCAAAAAGTTTTGTACCTCGGTTGTGTCGCAATGGATGGTAGATGTGGGTTACGGTTTATTACGCATCAGACAGTTTCCACCGTGGCTGGCATCTCTTTATGTCGTTTGTCGGTCTGTGTCGGTGATGAAAGCGTACAAGAAACCCTTTTTGAAGCAGAAATCAAAAGGATAAAACCAATTAATCTGTGTTTGAGCCAAATGATTAGATTTATACAAAGCGCAAGCAAGAGAAGGTCCTTTCGTACACGCTTTTCCACGGAATTCCCACCGACACAGGAGGCACATTGAGTTTGAAGTCCCCCCAATAAAGCAACTGAACCAATATGCGATTAGGTTGAGATTAAAGCTAGCCATCGTTCTTACCGTGCCTGGCTTTATGGCGGATAGCAGCGAGAGCGTATCCTTAAGTTTTGAAGGGTAGCACCAGGACTGAAAAGCTTATCTGTACCGCTGCCAGCAAGTGAATTAGCTCGGAAAGGTTCCGGCAGGTTCCCATAATTCATGTGCGAAACTGCACCGACACTATCACGATCTGTGTGCTCTTGATACTAAAAGCTTTACGGCTGGCAAAAGCCCTGGAACATCTTCCATTGTGGCTCCCGAGGTTCGCCGGCTGTATTCACCGTCTGTGAAAATCCGTTTCAATTGCCCATTTGGTGGAGTGCCGTCGTAGAATACTAGCTGGCTCTACCTTTTTTGCCAAATTTTAAGCATTACACAAATCTTTCCCCGGAAGTCTTCCGAGCTTTAAAAAAGGGATGGGAACTTTCAAGAGAATTTTAAATTATTACCGTTCTCGTTTCATGAGCGGGTACAAATTATTTAATCTGCTGTTGCTGGTGCTGGGATGGTTTGACCTTGAGCGAAGAAGCCCGATAGGAGGGACTTAAGGCCATAAATTATTAAGCCTTTCGATGAGATTTTTAACAGAGCTAAGTGGATGTACCGGATGTGCTGTAGATAGTTGAACGATGCAGCAGCGTAGGAAGTTTATGTTGTGGATTATCTATAAATAAAAATAGTTATGTTTACATAGGTAGTTCAGAAAGTTTTTGACGATTTTTTGAGGATTTTTGGTAGATTCTTTTGTGTTTTTAAATACATCACACAGTTTTTGAAGACTTCCGCAATAATGTTGGATTGGTTTTAAAGTTTATTTTTCCTAGGATAACCTTTTAGTTTTTTTTATCTACTTAACAGTTTAATGGCGGTTTTCTAAACAGTGCTGACTTCGTTTCCAATCTTTTATAAACTTATAGTTTTTTTTAAAACAATACTGGAGAATATAATGCGAATACAATAAATAAATATACTTGACAAAATATAAAGATATTCTTTTGGCTTGTTTAATTTGTTTTACTTGAAATAGAATAGATTAAATAAACTATCAAAACCCCCAGGCCGTTCATCATTGACTGTCATTAAAAGCGTTCTAGTTCACAACGATTTATTAAGTTTATTAGTTCGTATAAAATCAAATACATGATATAAATAAAGAAAACTAAATTTTTTAATTCATAAAATAAAAATGGAGCTTATATCTTACGCTTGTGCTACATGTGCTGTTCACCAGCAACAGATAATAGTGACGTTCGACCAGTTTATCTAGTGCATTGCATGCAGTTCGCGTCTGCACAGCTATAATTGAGTTTGTAATTACGGCATGCCCTGCGCATAAACTATCCGGACACTATCTAATGCCGGTGTAATATCCCTATCTCTGGCTAAGCAAAGTAAATTAATTTATCTTGTACGCAATCCCATCGAAGAACCCATTAGCTTGATTGAGCATCGTCCATAGCGGTCGTGCAGGCAAAGACCCACAAAGTAAGGACCGGCCAGATAACACGCTAAACGGAAAGGGAGAGCGAGAGAATGTTAAACGAGACCAACGGATACGCTAGATAGGGACGGCCTGAATTTAGGACACACAGTGCATAGGACATGCTCTACATTGTAGTGCAAAGATCCGATCCCACCCGATTATCCTATCCATGGTAAGAGGGCACGTGATCGGCATCGCAGCTGGTCCGTGCCATTGTACGGTCATTGTTCCGGTGCAACAATGAGCTGACATCATAACTTACCCACCCTTTTTGCTATTCGGCGTACGGACACTGCACTGCAAACTGCGACACGCGGTGGACTTCTTTATACGCCTTCTGTTACCGACGCAAAGCAGCAATCAATCACCAGCCGTAACCGGAATAATTCCACACGGCCACTGTGTCGTGCGCGGAAATTCGTCCCACCACCTTCGATGGCAGCGATTGTACTGTGGCGATTTAGCCAGTCCTTGGACATCGGGGACATCTATCGATGGACAGCGCCGGAACTGGCATGTCGAATGTATTTGCTGAGCCCAAACGAGATGGACGTTGTGTGTTCGCTTTTTTCTTCTACTCTGCTATGCTTCACAGCCATTGGATGGCTCCACCGAAGAAGTGGGTCGTATTTTTGTCCTCCAGTTTCTGGCAAAGCGGAGTAGCGTTACGGTGTTCGTACGAAGAAAACAGGACATTACTCAATATCCCTCCCGCCGGCCCGGAGGCAATGCAGAAGATCGATATTGGGAAGGATAGTTTCAGCTGTGACACATTGGGTCCGGGAGTGGGCCGGGCGTGTTTGGGATCGCTCGACCTTGTCACTCACAGGACGATGGACATCCTGTGCCCGAGCGCCTGGACGGTTGGTTTATTAATAGATGAGGCGTAGTACAAACATTTATTCAAGCATATATGTATCTCCGGGCGGTATCACCGAGAGCTGAATCACGCTGTCACGATGCCGGTTTCGACCGGGTCTCGTTAGGATGATCGTGCAGTACTTATGTCCTTTCGGGAACGGACAACGTAGAAATGAGTTTTGGAACAGTTCATATGAGTTTAGTTTTTAGCTTTTTGAGTAGAAGCTCGCACAAAGCACAAAAAAGTTGATTAAAGTCGTATGATTGAGGTCCTACAAAAGTTTGGGAGCAAATGAGAGCAGTATGGAATGGTTTGAAGGCTTTGAAGCTAATTTCTAAAGTTAATTTGTTCCGGTCAGCACTTCAATACTTCTGAAGCTCGAATGCTCTTATTCAAAATGATGAATTGCCAATATTTGCCGGACCTTTTCCCAGCGCTCCATCGTTAGTTCCAATATTTCCCAATCCATTACTGTAATCTTGGCTCTTATCGAGTAGAAGCCAGCTCCCGGCTGGCTGATTCGATGTGATTTAGGTCTCACCAGTGCCGGTGGTGATGAATTGATATTTGTCTATAGCCACCATCGATGCGCGCTAATGGATCGGGTGTCATATCGGCATTTGGTCAAGCATTAGGAGACGGATAATGGAACCTGGAGCAATATCTCCGGGGCACAAACATGGACACACAGTGGCAAGCGAAAGCTGCGTAAAGTGGAAAACGGTGAAAGGTAGAAACGAGTGTATGGTGAATTCTCTAGAGGCGATGGAGCTATTCTTCGCCCGCCAAAGTAACATGAGCGTAGCTCGGGAAAATGGAGTTGAACGGGGTGTACCGTCTTATCAACGTCCCCAACACTGAAAGCGACGGATTACGCAGCAATCTTTACCTATTGCCCGATGGAACTGAGCGACAGTAAAAAATCGTTACCATCACCAAACGGACGTTCTCCAGAGAGTAAGATATAGAGAGTAGTGTTAAGTCTCATTAGAGTGGTGTTTCTGCTACAGCAGATACGCTCCAACGCTATCGATGACCGAGCTTATTGTCAATATGGCTAGCTGCAGAGTAAACAGACGCATTTGCACTTGGTGCATTGGTAGAATGCTGCTTCTGGACGGACAGATAACACGCCAATCCGAGCCGAGAGGGTTTGAGCAAACATTAGCCCGCTCTAAGCCGGCTTTATGTAAGGATGCATAGTGAACCTTTAACATTTATCATAATAAACGATGAGTGCATTGTTGAATAAATAGATAAGCATCACCAGCTGACTCAAGCTTTTTTCTCAAATCTCAAAATATCGCTTCCATCCATCCATTACGACAATAATATTCAAAAGCTTTTTCTTCTTTTCAAACACTCAGCCCAACCCAAGACGTTTTCGTTGAGTGTGCTTAGCGTTTATTATCTTACCAACAGCGAAGTACGTTTCATGTTTCATGTTTATGGAAAATAAAGGCACCACCACATCAAACAAACAGTGGTCGTGCTGTGGTTCTAAAGCACAGGCTCAATAAACGGCGCATTTGTAAGAAATGAGCAGCGTTTAAAGAAAACCAAACCTCGCCAACTACCAACTGAAACTGTACACCCAATCGTGGAGATTGTTGGTCCGTTTGTCCCGTGGCCGTTATCGTACACGAGTGGTCTGTCCTTTTATATGCTTAGTTGCTTTCGTTCCACTTCGTTCTATTGTTTGCACGTCGCTTCAACTTCAACGGCAATAGACTGACCAGCTCACACAACAACGACAGCACCGATCATGTATCGTTCATCCAACAACGGCATCCACTTACAAAACAGGGAACGGCGACACTGTGTAGAGGTCCGTTTTAGCTTCTAGGCGATCACCGTTTAGGAGCGGCTCTTTGGGGGATGAAATTTCGGTGTGTGTTTGAATCAAACGAAAGAGGCCAATAATTCGTACTAGAACGTCTTAAACGGCTATCCGTGGGATATCTGATGGGATAAAGTTATCAGACTAATGGATGTGAAGTTTTGCTGACAAGTGAAATGGAAGAATCCACTGTAGCTGACTGACTGACTGTAGTGTTTTTGTTTTTGTTCTGCTCTTCTTTTTGGGACATCCTCCTCTGTTGCCAGCATTGTAAACAGCTACAGGACAAGATTCATTTGAATTAGTTAAAGATAGGTTCACCTACGACGCTGGTAGTTATTGAAGCAATTGTTGAAGCATCATTTTATTCCTCTTGTTTGGCTTTATAACCTCGAGTGGTCTTAACTTGTCATTTCTGAACTCTTAACTTGGTTCCGTTATTTGAAAATAGGTGCCATTACGGTCTGTGGATCAGCCTCCGCATCATCCTAACATTAGTGTTCACATCAGTGATTCTATTATTCTGAATTTCTACATGTAAAAAGCACGCACAAAATAAGACCACGTCTTCCCAGATTAGCTCTACAGCAATCAACTCGGGGCATACCATAGCTTTAGAGAAATAAAATTTTCCTATTTTTTTTAGTTCTTTCTGGGACACTAACATTCATGATGAAGATCACTCCTTCTGGTCCTTAAATATCCTCACTATTGGCATCTTTCAAGTGCAGTTTCTTTATAGATTTAGTAGAAGCACTTTACTCTTTTAGAAAGTTGGGAAGGAAGCTAGAACAAAAGTCATCGTATAAAAAAATCTTAAAAATTTATCCATTTGTCAATGAACACGTTATAAACATAGTAGAAGGTCTAGAGTGAAAAAAACGTCAGTAAAAAATATCCAGATGTCTGCACTACAAATGCCAATAAGTATTCGCACACACAGTACTCTGTTTCCACAAAATGATCAGCGTGTTTATAGCGTGCAATCAGTGCAATGATTCCTCGACACCAAAATTGATCATGAATCAGATTGCGGACCTGTAACACTCCGCAGCTCCAGGTCTGCGCTTAATAGTTCGCTACAGCCGAATTTCATTTATCCGTGTAATCAATGCCCAAAAAATGGCGCATTCAACCATGGCTGGCAATAAATTAAAGCATTACCTAAGTCTAAAAATAAACCCCCCGAAAACTGGCTCAACACGATTCAACGAATCCATCTGTCTGGCGTGTGGAGGAATAATTTATAATGCTCTCTCCTACGTTCGCCCGGAAGTTACGCTCCGCAAAGCGATGAAATCACTTTATCGTTTAAACCCTCCCCCCCCGAACAGCAGAGGTGACCCAGGTGGAAGATAATCTACGAGTGAGAATTCAAGAAGGATACACGCTCGGCAGCATAAATCTTTCCGCCGCCATCGTATGGTGCGACACCGGGCCAAATAAGGCATCGGGTCAGATTGTAGACCCGAGCGAACGATGGTGTAGTAGGGAATGGTTGTTGCAGTGATTTTCTGGCGCAAATCGCGAATCGGGTTTACCAAACGCATCCGCATTCGGGTGAATGGTTTTGCACCTTTTATGTACCGAAAGCCAACCCGCTCACATGCAACAGCGTGTCGATTGGGGTTGGAAATTTATTACCACGATAACTACCACTCGGCGTGCCATTATCTCTCGTTCCCGATCGTGTCCGCTTTGGCAACTGTGTTATCTAGCTTCCGGTTGGCTTTCTTCGCAACGGGATGCAGTTCCACAAACTGACCAACGTACAGGATGGGGTGGAGTTGGAAGGGTAGTAGCGAGAAAACCGGAAGAAGAAAAATTGGCCGGTATGCAACACTGCAACTAAATGTGCTACTAAATTGGGTTCGCTTACAGGCAGGCAGGCAAGGGCCAACCCCGAATGGCAAGCCCCAACTACCAAGAAAGACCTATTGCTTCGTCTTCGTCCTATACGAAGGTTTATGGTGTAGGACCCGTTTTTGCTCGCTTGCATCGTGCCGTGCCACGCAAAGGCGTCCATCTTTTATTCATAGGGTCACCGGGGCTAATGAAAACCGTTAAAATTTCCTTTCGCTTCCTGTCCGATGTCCCGGGGGATGGATTGCTGATGGTTGGGTATGGTCGCTTTCCATGCGGAAGTCCAATAAACGGTGGGTACGTGTGTCACGATGTGAAAGCTCACGGTGTGTGTGTGTGTATAGGTACGGTATGGTCACCATGTGCACACACTTTAATGTGGATAAAATTGCAAATTGGAAGTAAATTGAATCTTTCCCTTGCATGACCTATAAAATTAGGGATCGCATGGCAAAACGATTCTCGCTTCGTTGCCGTGTGTATGTTTTCTGTGTTGAAGCGAAAACGGCAGAAAGAAGCTTCTGTGCACATGCTTTTTTTCTCTCTCTCTTTTGTACACGTTTCACCTTTGGTACAGGACGAAATAGGGAAAAGACCATAAATGAGTACGTCGCACGACGGTGGATGTCTGTGGAGAAATGGTTGCGTTTGAAGAGGTCACATTTTTATAAAAATAACATCACATCCTTGGTGCTCGTTGGTCTACACAGACAATACAAGCTCCTAAATGGATACAGTATGCAACGTAAGTTTATGAAATCAATTTAAGATCGATCGTCATAGACAATAGAAAATATTCTATATAATATGTTAGATGTTTCTAACCTATTAGGTATTTAAAGGATTGGTTTAAGAATCTTAAGTTTTTTACTGTATATTCTGGAATAAATTCTATGTTCTCTATACAGTTTAAGGATTTTTTACAGTTTGTTTTGTATGGATTCGCATGTAGTTTTAACTTTATCTGCAGTTTATTGAAGGATTTCCAAATATTGTGCGATGAAGTGACTTAGAAGCTAATACTAAACACTATTATATTTTGCAGTTATAATGTATTAATAGACTTTTGTTTTCACACAAACCAAGAGCCAAGGCATACATAGAACCAAGAGTCTATGTCTCAAAGGCGTATGAAAGTACTGGAACTTATTATGCTGACAACTTCGCTGATACGATCACCTGGTTGTACATCACTCATGCGTCTATCTGTGTTTGTTAACAGGTGCCGAGTATCATACCATTGACGTCTATGTCATCACCGTATGACACGATCTAGATTGTCTCGTAGAAGATTGTCCCTGAAGTATCCATCTACGAGTCTCGGAAGGCCCTCTCTATCGCCAGATTGAATAGGATACAACCTTCCTACAATTCCATAGGATCCGTCTTACTGGCGCGGATCCTTGATGAGAAACAGAGAGGGCCCTGGGAGTTTTGCATGAACTTAGCCAAATGTATTACGTTAAAATTATGTGTAATTCTTGTAATAAAAAAAACTTTGGGACGATTCCAAAGATATTTTAAACACTATCAACAAGCTGTTGGATGAACTTCGGGATGCTGCACAATATAAATTAAATACATAAACGAGTCATAAAATAGCTCTTTGAAACTTTCTCTATCTTGATGAAGCTAAATAGCCCCCACCACTACAAGACACTCCATAAATCATTTCTATAATCCCGGTGAATCGTGATACAGTTCACTATTTCCACCACATACTGTTCATGGTAGACCGCGCATAGTGGCTGAAACCATAGCGTCGAGAATATCAAACGATAATCAAGATCTTACCCGCGATAGCTTACCAGCGTAATCATCTAGAATGAGAGCTAGGTGTACACTATATAGCGTACGGAAATGCGCAATTCTCGGCTGCACTGAGATCAGCGAAAAGAACAAACATTATGATGGCGGTTACGAGGCCTGTACGTACAGCGGCCGAGAACGACCGTCTCCACCGTAAATGATCCATGAAGCGTTGTCCCATCCGCAGCGGTTCTGCTACGGGCAGCTCGTCGTTAAAGTAATTGCAATTTAATGGGGACTCACTGGTCCGCGCACATAAACAGACACCGGGATCTTTCCCGGGAATGACATCATTTATCAGGAAGGAAAACAAAATCAAAGAAACGCCCGCTTGTTGCGTTTATGGAGGTCAGGCAGGATTTCCTCACGATTGTTCGGTACGTTCGGTTTGTGTAATTAGTCGAGTTATTTAGACGTTAATGGCAAAAGGACTTGTAATGCAATATTATCCGCCCCCTTTAGACCTCCTTTGCTTCTCGCGGGTCCTGCACAGTCAATGTTCCATCATTAGGTGTCGTTTAAAGGTAAAGTAAATGGTTTGCTTTTGTTTGGCGAGATTTTTCTATAATTCTGTTTTGCCACGTTTTCTTGCTGTCCGGGACGGTTTAATGAACTCCACGGCAATTGTTCCGTGTAGTCGGATGCTGGGGATGATGGGATGGCAGTAGGAAGGGTTATCCCCGGTAATGTGCTTTTATGGCACATTCTTGGCAAAGCAATTAACGAACCTATTACGACCGGTACGAAAAGCTTCCTCCATCTTGGGTGCTCCCTTAGAACCTTTTTCTAACCAAACAAGTTTTACACACGCACGCACGCATGTACGCACCATCCCATATTAGTGCTTTACGATTGAAGCAAATTTGACTTTTTATGCTAATGAAATGGTGCAAGTTTGCTTCCCGAGTGGTCGTTTAAAATGTTTGTGCCATTAAGCAGGGACTGTATGAGTCCCTTCTTCAGCAAACTTTTCTAGATGTGATTAAAGATAAGGATCGGTTTATTGTAATGGTTGATAACGCTATTAGATTTTATTTTTGTATGTTTGTGTAGAATGTTGATGTTATTTGCTTAACATTACGTTAACCATGAACAAAAAATAAATGTCTATAACCACGTACCTAAAAATTAAATATATTACCGGGTCTTAGAGATGTGTTGAAGAATAAAAAATATCGTTTATCCATTTGTGGCATAAATGTTGAATCTGGTCCGCGCACATAAACAGACACCGGGATCTTTCCCGGGAATGACATCATTTATCAGGAAGGAAAACAAAATCAAAGAAACGCCCGCTTGTTGCGTTTATGGAGGTCAGGCAGGATTTCCTCACGATTGTTCGGTACGTTCGGTTTGTGTAATTAGTCGAGTTATTTAGACGTTAATGGCAAAAGGACTTGTAATGCAATATTATCCGCCCCCTTTAGACCTCCTTTGCTTCTCGCTAGTCTAGCCCTGCACAGTCAATGTTCCATCATTAGGTGTCGTTTAAAGGTAAAGTAAATGGTTTGCTTTTGTTTGGCGAGATTTTTCTATAATTCTGTTTTGCCACGTTTTCTTGCTGTCCGGGACGGTTTGATGAACTCCACGGCAATTGTTCCGTGTAGTCGGATGCTGGGGATGATGGGATGGCAGTAGGAAGGGTTATCCCCGGTAATGTGCTTTTATGGCACATTCTTGGCAAAGCAATTAACGAACCTATTACGACCGGTACGAAAAGCTTCCTCCATCTTGGGTGCTCCCTTAGAACCTTTTTCTAACCAAACAAGTTTTACACACGCACGCACGCATGTACGCACCATCCCATATTAGTGCTTTACGATTGAAGCAAATTTGACTTTTTATGCTAATGAAATGGTGCAAGTTTGCTTCCCGAGTGGTCGTTTAAAATGTTTGTGCCATTAAGCAGGGACTGTATGAGTCCCTTCTTCAGCAAACTTTTCTAGATGTGATTAAAGATAAGGATCGGTTTATTGTAATGGTTGATAACGCTATTAGATTTTATTTTTGTATAGAATGTTGATGTTATTTGCTTAACATTACGTTAACCATGAACAAAAAATAAATGTCTATAACCACGTACCTAAAAATTAAATATATTACCGGGTCTTAGAGATGTGTTGAAGAATAAAAAATATCGTTTATCCATTTGTGGCATAAATGTTGAATGAAGAAGTACTTTACAATAGGGTTTTCAAAGTAATAAATTAAATGATTTTCAATATTGCCCTAAGATATTGCTCTAAACAAGTAATACAAGTTATAACGTACCAAGTTTACATGATTTTTTTGATAATGGTTTCAACAAGCATATACTTGCACGATATTACTCATGTTTCGCATTATTGATAAATCGAGATGTCAAGCACAATATACGTAGACTACTTAAACCTGACCTGATTTTGTCGTCAATTCGACGAACTTTATAGTTGAAATAAAGCTTAATAGTAGAGTGGATATTTAGGATAAATCCAAAGTATATGTTGAGAGCATCAGAAGCCCAGATATTCATGTCTTAAGTAATTAACGTAGTAAGTAATGAACGTATTATTTGTTTCAAAAGCATCATATTGGTAGATAATGTGAGGGAAGCCATTGGAAATTATTTGTAAAGGTGCGCGCTATGATAACTTGTTGAGGATTTTCAAGCATCTAAGCTTCACGATCACTTTGATGATGTATAGCACACCAGATGTTTTGACCGAAGTACATCAGGGCAATGAGGTTCGTCACAGTCACTTTTTCTTCGACACACCCCGGACAGTGGGTCTGCAAAATAAGGTTCATTCGCTCACGATGACCTTGGAAGTAGTCGTTTTCTGTTATCGACTGCTTTTTGAAGAACTCGACTTCTCCAAAGCGGTGGGATAACCATTTTTGCTTTATTGAGCGTTACTGTCAATGTCTCATCATCGAATGCAGCGCTGAGGGTTCCTGCAACTACACAACAGGCTTCATGAGATGCCGATAGTGCCTTCACTACAGTTTCTTTTAGTCAGTTTTTTGAAGAAGATCTTCAGGTTCTGGCGAAAGTATCAAATTCTTTTTAGAGTTCGAAATTCAGGCGAAGCTTTAAGGTGAGAAATCGATCATCATAGAGTGATAGATCTAGAATGGGTCCCAGGACACTTCGCTGCCATTGTCTAATGCTTTCCCAACTTCTAGTATGAGTGAACATTCCACTATTTGTTGGGCTTAGTTATGATATTTAATACTTTTTAAAGCTTAAAATCAGTGCAACAATCTCTCTTACATTTTATTTACAATTAATTTTTAGTGTAATACTCTATCATCCTAGAATTAATTCCTCTTGCAAGAATCTTTCGAGTCTTATATGGTGCACAAAAGCTGGGTTGTTGAGATATATTATAGTACACGGATTCTAGGTGGCTTTAGTATGCTGTATTCAAACCTTCTTTTATAAACGCAAACTAAGTGCATTCAAAGAGAGATATTTTCTAAACCAAATAAATCTTTTAAACTAATCTTCTTTGATTATTTTGTTATA
The DNA here is from genome assembly GCA_002091835.1 of Anopheles maculatus. Taxonomy (NCBI): domain Eukaryota; kingdom Metazoa; phylum Arthropoda; class Insecta; order Diptera; family Culicidae; genus Anopheles; species Anopheles maculatus. The sequence goes on from KZ061551.1 coordinate 373,727, forward strand.
CTCTATTTCTTGCACTTCGTTCCACACCGAAGAACACCATTTCTTTGTTTTACTTAACTTTTACACCACGTAGTTTGGAAATGAGTTGTTGTAAACCGTGTTTCCTCAAAACGAAAGCATCATTTATCATCCTTAGAATGACACCGTAACTAATGATACGGAACCGAAAGACTTCACAAGCAAGGTGCAAGTGGCCAAAACAGTAAAGCCTTTAACTGTGTGCGTACAAAAGCTACTTAACAATGAAATGAAACCATCCAACACCCAAGCGGGGAATGTTTATCAAACCCCAGCGGGGAGTTGTGTTGATGGATTATATCTATTGTTAAGCGTCCCACCGCGTGCTGTGTTTATTTTGGCCTGTTTTTGTGTAACTCAACACTTTTATGTGCATTATACCGGTGTGTGGTTTGTTTCAAACTGTAAAATGAACAACATGTCATTGTTTTATATGTGTGTCAGCATATTTGCTGCGACAGCGGAAGAAGTCATGAATAAAATTGAAATGGTTTTTACACACTCTGCCCCCTCGCAAACAATTTATCATTTCCCAAAGACCCCGATAATCTGCTCGCTCCATTTACGCTCTTCAATCTCTTGCGCCATTTCCAAAGCAACCCATTCAACCGGCAAGCCAGAATGGCAAACCGGGAAAGCTTTCCGAATGCAAATTGTGCATCTAGCAGTACGCCCCATTCCGACTGACATTCGCCATGAGACTGTGCAAACAAGTACGGCTGAGCCTCGGAATAAATAGGGTCCTACAAACCGCAGATGGACAAATAGAACCGAAGTAAATTCACCGGTTGACTCGAAAATGGTTGGTTATGTTTTCGACGAGCCTCCAGGATCGTTGGGTTCCCTATTTGCACGGTGACGTTCGACCCTGGGGAGCTGTGGAAGTGAGAGACAGGGTAGCGTGCGGGAATCGTTTTTCATGTTTCGGTAATGTTTTTACGCTGTCAGTTCTCGTAGCCTGCAGCAAGAGACTAAAAACAAGCTTCTCGAAAGCTCTCTATAAAAGTGACACATGTCGGTTTTTGTGGTTCTCTTTTTCTATCTCTGATATCGAAATTGCTGGAGAAGAAATTGCACCATATAAAACTTTAGCTTCCTCTATTCGTAGTATCCATAGACTGTATACAGAGAGAGAGTGAGAGAGAAAAGAGAAAACTATTTTCTAAAAAAAACCCTATAATCAGCCACATTTGATCGAGATCACTACTGTCACTGCATGTTTTATAATCTTTTTCCGCTATAAATACAAACACACACACTCTTTGCTTTCGTAGGGGAATGCTTCACAAACAAACAAAAAAATCATCAAAAAAGTTACTACATGCAGCTTGTACGGTCCACTCTTAAGTGGCCTGTTTTGGTATTCATTGCCAATGTGGCCTTGCGTCTGGCTGGCGAACGATAAAACTTTGCCTACCGTTCACAGCACGTAATCGCAAAATGTTCAATCCTGTCGATGTTTGGTGGTACTCTGGGAGTCACACAGAAAGTGGCTTTTTAGATGCTGTTTTATGATAGTTTTTTATGGTAGTTACTGTTGAACCATTTTAAATTATGAAAGGGTTTTTTGCATACAACGTACTTGAGGGCCAACTTCTTATACACCTGGATGACGATTTATTAACGGAAAACTTTTGAGAAAATCATGTCAAACCACATGAAGGATGTGGTTTACTATTTTTCAGCGGTTTTTACGTTAGATTGCGGATGTTTAATGAATATTTAAAGAACAGATATCATTAAACTGCCGTTCAAGTTATGCTTAGCTATAAAATCTTAAACCCTATTTAAGGACAGCTGAAGTAGGACTAGCAATACAATAAAGAACGTTGTTGGGTATCACCAAAAGGTGGGGATTTAAATAATCATAGTAGAAAAACTTCATAACGAATTATCTGATGCATGTAATAAAATGTCTTTCTTAAGCTCAAAAGAGAATTTATAAGATTTAACAACAATCAGGACTTATCATAGCTAGACTGACACATGAAATCACATGAATAAACTCCTCATATAAACTCATATAAACAATAAAATGAGGGCTCTGAGCGAGCTCTTCGATTTCAAAATGGTAGTTCTTTGCACGCTTCAAGCTCTTCGCCCTCATGAGGTAGCTCTCAGCACTCTTGGCCTTCTGGATTTTTTGTCTGGGATATTACTGTACGTTAATTCTTTTGTGGTTATGTTAATTTAGTTTCACTATGAAGCACTGCCCATACAAAATAAAACTTCGAACATTTCGAGCTATTCGCCCTCACGAGATAGCTCTTCGCATTCAGTTGAAGCGGAGCTACCATTAGGCCTCACCTGCTAGCACTCACATGTTAGAAAGCAGTTGCCTGCGCCTCTTTAACTTGACGTTGGACATCAGGAGAGTATTGCCATTGTAATATACAGTTGAAACTCAAAAGACACAATTACTAGGTATGATTAAGAGTTCTCGGTGAAATTTTGTAAATCCATTCCTCACAATAATGCAATCCAAAGTTTACGTGATCCGGAGGGATAGAAGATGTTAGCAGTTAAAATTTTAATTCCAATGAATAGCAGATGTTAACTGCTGTTCCTCTAGTTTTAAATTTTCACTATGCCTGAAATCCAATCTGGAATTTGCACTTGAAAAAATGCTCCTAAAGATTTTGCTTTTGCTTGATAAAAACTGGTTAGTCATTGCTGCAATACGTTGTAATTTGTCAAGATTTTAACTCTAGATTTCTCTCTACAACACTTTCCGTAGAATAGCTCTGTCGAAATACTGACTAGCAAACAGCTTTAAAGAGTGAAAAGCTGTAGTGATAGATCTATCTGTTGTCTAGTCAAGCCGATAGTATTTCCCATCATTTAAGAATATTTTCCCAAACATTCTAATGTGACAATAGGTATACCGTATTTTGTAGAAATTATGTGATACATGAAAATATAAACCTAACATGTTCTAATTTATTTGGCAAACAATTCTGACACTATCCTTTTTGTTATTGTCTACATTTCAGATCGTTTATATCCGGCCGACGGTCAAACTTTTACTTCCCATTCAATCTGAGCCGCCCGACCGTCTCAAGTGCGAAGCAAACTTGGCTTTAATATTTAATCCCCTCAACTCTCAATCACAGCCGACCAACTTCAGCACAGCTCGGCCGTAAAATCCTCAACCGTCAAGTGTGTGATTCCTTCCCATCTCCACGATTTGCCTAATTCATGGTGAAAAACTATCGAAAGCAGTGAAAGAGCGTGTGGAAAACGGAAAACCAAATACCGACCAAGTGTACCGGGTCCCGTACCAGCGAACGGTGTGCCGGATTCGTTTATGCAGGTGTGAAACCACTCGTGCGAAAACAGCTCCACAGTGACAGTGGTCCACTTTTCCGGTCGAACCCATCGACAGTGTCAGTGAGTGTTTTTTGTTGGTTCCATTCCACTTCCCAAAACGTGAGACAAAACTTGTCCGACCAATTCAACCATGGAAGCAGTGGCGAAACCTTCCTCGACACGTTCGCAGCAGGTACTGTCGGTGCAGAGTCAGCAGCAAATTGCGATCGAAATTATCAGCGAGTCACCACCGATCGCCCAGCATCAGCAGCAACCGGCACCACACCAGCAGCTGCAACATCAGGAGCTTCAGGCGCACACCCTACTTCAGCAGTGCCAGCAACAGCAACAGTCAGCAGTACCACAGCCGAACGTGGACATTGTGTTGCGCGAATCGACCCGTAGCAATCTGGTCAGCCGAAAAAAGCCCTCCAGCGCGGACGGTAAAAAGGGTTCGGGCCACAAGAGCCGGGACGAGCAGAAGGGCGAAGGCAAGTCCGTGTACCGGAAGTTCTTCAAGCGCATCAAAACCATCCTGGACGGTGCGGATCCGGACGCGAGCAGCAGTAAGTGCCTCGTTTGTTTTGTTTTATTTATTCTTGTTGGCTCTCTTCCTCTATCTGGTTGCTGTTTTTGGCCGTTGGGCGGTGTCGTACTGCGTGAAATGCAATCAAACATCGTTGGTAATTGCATTTAGTATGCAAAAATGTTTTTCCCCGAATCGGATTGAAGACTTGATTGGGGTGAACCCCGTTGTCCGGTGGCTGATTAATTTGCAACATCAATCTACGTGCGGTGCATCGATGATCGAGTTCAACGGACTGGGTCGGAAACAGTAAAGCCACGGTACGATTTCCCGGCACAAAGTCACAAGTGAAAATGATGTATCATTCATTTGTGAATTAAATTGCTGTCATGTTGTTGTGTCAGCGTAGTAGCAGGCAGTTGTAATAAGTTTGCGTATTGAAACGTATTTATGACCAGCTTCATTGCGGATGTGTGTGTATGTTGTTTTATTTATCGAACCGGATGTAATTTGTGTCAGATGGACAATGGCCATTGAGCTGTAATATGCAATAAATTGTTATGCTTCTTATTAAGACTCTTTTTTTCGGGGCGAAATCTGTTGATTGAGTATTGATGTTATTGTGGCCCATGGGATGAGATACGCAAAGTAATGGCAGGAAAGTAATGGCATTCGACAAACAATGCAAGCGGATGTTTATGCTTTAATGATTATTTATCACCAGAGGCCACTGGTGATTTTAATAATAGTTTTGTTTTGAGTTGGATTTCAGTACTGTAGAACAACAATTGACATTATAGTTTTCCCATGATGTTTTTAACTGATTCCCAGATGTTTTCAGATGCATTCTGATGTTTTTTTCATATATTTTTGAATTATGCGCACAGTTTATGGTAGGCGTCTCAAACATTTGCAGATTTTTTATGCTTTAAATCTTTTTCTTTTAAAAATATATTCAAAGCTAAAAGAGACAAAATGCAAAAGAGTAAAAAAGACCAGTAATTATTGATTTTTTGCATTTTTATTTGCGTTCCGATCCTTAACATAACTATAATAAAAAATAGAACAAAACAATGCCTTTAACAGGAGCTTTGTGCCAAATAACACATTTTGTGGAGTAAGAACATTATGCCTAGTGAAAAAAAAACTAAATAGCGATAAACTCAATAGGTCTATGATGACTTTAGCTTGAAAATTATAAACTTTTCTGTCAAACAGTCGAGCAAACATAGGCAAACATAAGTAGTTAATGAATTAGACAGAAGCATTCAACTGTAAACATACTGTGCGTGCGAAACACTTCGCAAGCGTTTACTGTTCGAAGCGTGTTGAAAGAAGCGTGTCAGAAGGAAGTGTGCCTTAAAAGTATGGCACAATAGAAAAAATCTGGAATAAATGACGAACACAGATGGACGTCATTTATACGGATTTCTGCGCTGCATTTGATTCTGTGAATCATTCTCTACTTACTGCAAAGCTGGCAAAGTACGGTGTTAATGGTGCATTGGTAAAATGGATGTCCAGCTTCCTTAATCATCGACATATTGCTGTAAAAATAGCAAATGCCCTATCTACACCCTTCACTAATTCTGCAGGAGTTCCGCTAGGCAGTGTCTTAGGCCCTGTTTTGTTTACCATATTTATTAACGACATAGTGTATTCTATCTCAGATTGCGAAAAGCTTTTATATGCAGACGACTTAAAGATATTCTACCAATTTCTACCAATTTCTGACCTTGCGGATTGCCAAAGACTCCAAAATTGTTTAACTCAATTCAACTCGTGGTGCCAAAGTAATTTAATGCGTGTCAACAAATGTATAGTAATATCGTTTTCAAGAAAAAGAGCTCCGATTGAATTTGATTACAGAATAGCTGGTTCCTCTGTCCCCCGTTCAAAGGTAGTTCGTGACCTAGGCGTCTTCTTAGATAGCAGACTCACACTAGCAGACAACTACGAACAGATGATATCAAAAGCGCTCCGTACACTAGGCTTTATGTTACGTGTTTCTAAAGATTTTACGGATCCATTCAGTGCGAAATCCCTGTACTGTGCAATTGTCCGACCGATCGTAGCATTTTCCAGTATCATATGGACTCCTTCGCAACAATATATAATTAACAGGATAGAATCCGTTCAGCGTAAGGTTACACGTATTATGTTTTATCGTCTTCCATGGTCCCGTGACTCTTTGTGCCCGTCATATCGTGCTAGATGTTTATTATTTGGACTAGAACCGCTTGAACATAGAAGAATGACGGCACAGTGCATATGTTTTCATAAATTGATCAGTGGTAATATTGACGCCCCGTCGATTCTGGAGAAGATTAGTATTCAGGCACCTAGTAGGATACTACGACCTAAGGCATTTTTAAACACAGATTTCAGAAGGAGTAATATTGGTGCAAATGACCCTTTGCTGAAAATGGTACAAGTCTACAGCTCGCTAGATAACAATGTCGATTTCTGTTTAAGTTTAAATAGTATACGGACCTTTTTGCAAAGCTTAGTTTGACGATTTTCGTTGCGTGTTTTTTATTTATTTATTTCATTACTGTGTAGTACTTCATAGTGCGTTAAACATGCGTTGAAAATCTTGTTATGTAGGCTAACGACAGTTGGATAACTGGAGGAGAAATAAATAAATAAATTTAAAAAAAACAAGAAGTCAGATTTGAAGCACAACGTAGGAAAGTTCTGTTGTAAAAAGCTCCAAAAAAAATTTTTGTTATAATCATAATTCCAAAAATACAATTGTGAAATTAAATGATCATGAGGCAACGGCTATAATTTAGTAATGGAAGCAAGTATTTGTATACCCAAGTCTCTCGAGGTTGCAAAGAGAGAAAAAGAAGGCTAAAGCAAGTAATCTACGATTACATACCACTGAAAAATTACTTAAGCACATTAACACGTGTTTTCTAGCAATAGTAACAATAGTTTACAAATCGTTCAGTAAGGAATGCAATACCAATTAACTTCACAATCATGTAAATAGCAATGTTGTATACGTTTTGACATGCAATAATTCATCCAACGATGTAACAGCAACTTCAGATGCTTACAAAATCAGCTTATCAATACATCAACACTTTCCTCGAACCTGTCCAACAAATCGATGAATAATGGAACGTAAGCTGAAGCTTCATTAATCACGCAAAACTTGTGCAACCAAATCTCATCAACACTCGAAAAGTCATGCTTTCTAATGGAGACGCCTGGTGTTTCACTGGTGAACCGGCTTCAAAATCTCTTCCGACCGAGATTATTTATTTCTTACTGCCGCGTTAAAGCACGCACAGTTACGGCGCCTTACCATTGTATATCAACGTTCAAGGTTCACAACACTCCGTCACGTAATATTCAGCGCGAAAGACGCACAACTGGGTGCGATTTGTTCATTTGCTAGTCGATTTGTTGCTGTTGTGCGGGGCCTTGCTCGCTTTCAAAGGCTGTTTACCCATTGACACACTTCATTAGTGCAACAAAAGCGGTACGCCACTTGAGGTTGGTGTATGGAATCAAACACACGTCTAAAGCGTGCAATCGATTGTGCTAAACAGCAAAAGAAAGCAAAGGAATTGTGAGAAATGGCGCTCAATACTGGTGAAGTGTGTAGGTTTTTCCAATCGCTTGCGAGAATCATCGGAAAGTCATTGAAGCGTTATGTCGACTGTGTTGACAGCCGTTTCGTTTGTGCACAGTGACAATGATGAGCGCCAGAGCGCACAATGCGCACAAAACGACAATCGTAATGGAGCACGGTTCGATTACACAGCTGTTCAACGAACGAACCGTCGTTTTCCGCAAAGACGTTTATTGTTTGAATAAAATGCGATTATTTGTTGATTATAAATACGAACTTCTAGAACATCAGACATTTTTAACTTTCCGTGTACATTTATTGCAGCTGCTTTTGAGGCCGAATACTTATCATGTTACAAAAGGTTTTCGGATCCATGTTGAGAAAGCTTACGAAATAGATCTGCTCAACAGCCGGAAAACACGTTTAACCCTTGTAGTTGGGTAACAGATTTAATACACATTCCTTCTACACTCACCGGGCTTCTTCCCAAAAACAAAAAAAAAAAAACAAAACAAACAGAAGGTCGGTCAAAACAAGATACACCTAGGCAAATTATGGTGTTCGCAATAACTGCTGCTTTCTCCATGTTTGAAACACACCTCTTTTACGCGTGCCACTCAATTATTTAGCCAACCCACCAGGGACGGCATCGCGAATGGACCCGGGCGCTATCGAACCGCAAGCAAATTTGTCTAACTATCTAATCCATTTACTGACGCAAGATAAACAAACACTTCGGCCAAAAACGGGGTACGGCCGACCAAAACGGCCCGGCTGCTGGCACTTACCTTCCGCCCTTCGGTTCGGTTTGCTCCGTACTCTCTGTTTATCTACAAATCTACAAACACCCATATAAATAACGGTACATAAACATTGCCCCCTCGAACCGTGGTTGGATTGGGTCGTGGTGTTTGAGCGACCGAACGTACGGACCGAACCAACCGGGTGGCAAGTGGGTGAGCCTGGAATCGATGGGGTCTGAGTATAGATATATTTTCTTTCGAAAGCACCCAAAGACAACCCCCAAGGATCAACAAACACACACACACACACGCGCAGAGCAAGATCCATGATTTTTCTCCCTATTTTAGCCGGTAGAAAATCGGTTGTGACGGGCGTGCCGAAACGATCGGCTGACAAAACAGCTCAATAACAAAACGATTGATTAATGATGACGTTCTCGAGTTGACAAGCAAACCTCGACAGCTAATCATTGAACATCGAAAAACCGTCAGTCGACAGTCGAACGATTTTTTGGGGGAGGGGTGTGGGGGTGAGATTTTTGGTACAAACCACCCTTAAGAAAGACTGTACAGATTCACAAGAAACAGTTTTTCGGCAGTCCGTCTCCGTGTGTCCGTGTGTACTCGGTTGGCTAAGCTAATGGTTTGAGGCAGTTTATGGGTAACGGTTCGTCGAATTTTGCATTCCATTTCTTAGGAACATGATATGACAATTTCCACCAAACGGTTCATGCAAAATGTCACACCCGTGTACCGCTGATGGTGCTGGTTGCGGGCACTTTTTGCGTTCTGCCAATCCCATTTGAATGATGAATAAGCTACCTTTTTGGTTAGACACGTCGCAAAGATGTTGATATTATTTTGATGCGATTATAGCTAATGCCTTTGAGTAGACGAATTTGAGTTTCTGTTCCTCGGGGGCTTTTGGTACTTCTTAACAAAAATACTAGAGCAATGAAACGAAACTTGTAAATTGGACTGATGTTGTTGTACATAATATTTTTGATACATTTAAGACTCCCTGTTTAGGAATTACAGTTCAGTTTATTTATTATAAAGTGTGTCTTTTTTAAATACACCTAATAACCTGAACATTTAAGTAGGAAAGAACTATAAGAATAGTCATTAAGTATTAATTAAAGTTTTTCCTGTATTTTCACGTGGGGTTTTCAATTTCTTCAGACTTTTTTCCCTTATGGTTTAAATCTACGCGATCGCAAATTCTAAAACTCATTATCCATAGATAGCTAACAAAATATCAAACCAATGCGGAGAGAACAAGAATTCTTACCCATTACTTCACGCACCTCAGCTCAAATGTATTATAGTTATATAACATTGGAAACAAATTTAACTAGCTAACTAACTAATCTCATATTGTTTTTGATTAACCAAAGTATCTCAGAACCTTGAATCATATTTTCATTAATTTTATGTAAAATTCTTCTCAAAGCTGAAAAATCGCACCTTTTTTTTATATCCGAGGAGGAGATCTTCATAGAGACCCATGGGACCACCGATTGGGTACTGCCGGATTCGATCGACTAAAACCTCCTCGAGCCTTACGCCAAACATTCCCAGATCACCAACGGGGGTATAACATTGGAAATGAATGGTATAGACGAATTTTTGCCATGGGCAACTCGTCACGGCGTCGCGCTGTGACAACTTGGTGAGGGTTGTCGGGCGTCTTAGCTTCACGATCACCATTGGTCACCGAAGAGCTAATGAGACTCTTCCAGTTTCCAACGGTGATCTACTGCCTGTCGCGATAGCATGCTCTTCCAGGAAGATCATAGCTACCACTACAGTCTCTGCTCCCTGATGGTCTCTGCTATAACTCGCCAGATGTTTCGGCTGGAGCACATCAGGGGGATGATGTTCTCCACAGTCACTTCTTCTCCCACCTGACAGTTCATATGACGTCTCACGGCGATGAAGCGAGGGCACTCAAAAATCACGTGCTCTGGTGTCCCTCTTAGCTCCGGACACTCCGGACAATGTGCCTCCTGAATGAGGTTCATCCGCTGAAGATGATCTTGGAAGAAGCAAAAATCGCACCTTGAATTGCTCATAAAAACTGTTATTATGTCACTAAAATGCAGTCCATAATCATGTAATTTTGGCTTGATCGTTCAGTGCTTATTTATTTACAAAGTTGAGTCTTAGGGATAGAAGCAATAATAAATAAACCTAATAGGATCTAATGCGCGAAAACTTGTGTCCTATTGGTGTACCATACAAGATTCGACAATTCTAAACTGTTCAAACTGTTGAAATCTGTTTAAGTTTTGGCCACAAGTTCCTAATTTGCCTGAAGTTCTAGCAACTTTCTTATGGAATAGTGTTCTTTATCATCTAGCAATGTGTAACCAATTTCTGGATTCTGTTCAAAACTTAGCAGAATATTTTGTTTCTCGGCCCTGTTCAAAATGAATTAGGATTTGTACAGGTAGAAGCTTTATTGTTTTGAAACGTTTCTGTCGACTGCTACCTGAAAAGGTTCCACTTCAGCTTGAAAGATGTCGAGAAAGTGCATTAGATGATACAGCAGTACATATAAAATGTCCACATTATCTGGAGCAGAATCGAAAACAGCTCAAACATTACTAGTTCTTGCCGATCTCTTCATGGATAAACGCCCTGTTGGAAGTACATTTTTAACTTCATATTGTTCAACCCGAAACATTTGGATATGAAAATTCATTTGAACAAAGCGATTTTATTGTATTAACTATGTTTACAGAATTGTTGGTGTTTTTTTTATAGCAATTTATGGCTCTTTACCTGACGATTAACGATGGGGTAATTAGATTAAAAGCGATATCTAAAAATACTTTACGCATTTAGAGTATAAAGTAAGACCAAAAAAGAATATTGAAATTGAAAATTGGGACAACTTCTTGATGCATCGCACCAATACAATGCCAATCATTCGGCTAGTTTTCTCACAAAACAATATTTGTATCCGAAACGAACTCGTGACCAGCAACCCCGACTGCACCCGATAACGACGGTACCATTCCATCTGGTTTGTATTGTGTATAAATATAACACCCACCACCGTCACCGTCGCCATAGTCCAGCGAGCGGTCGACCGATGGAGTCACGATGAAACCTTTTCCACTCCAGGCTGGCTGGCACTGGCATGATCGCTTGGTTTCGTTTCGGCAACTTGTCAAACAGCCCCCAACAAACGATCGTGTACGCGCAGATTTAGACAAAAAACACCCGCGCTGTGCGTTGGTTCGCAGGTGTGCGTACGATGGTGTGAACCGGGCCCGTTAACACGTCCACAAATGGGTTGCCCCACACGGACGAGCGCGTTGGCCCGGCGCCAGGGATCGATCGCCGACAAAGCGTGCGCCACAGTCGAAACGAGCCAGCGGACGCTCGCGGTCCGAATGTGTGGACGCGGTCGACCCGGTACGACCGTGCTGGACTGGTGCTACCGTACGATCGTGCGTCTGCTGTTCAGACCACCGGACGATCGGCCGCCCGAACCGGTCAACGGAACAGTGGAAGGAGCGGCCGCCATTACACTGACAGCGCCGGAAACCCTCGACACCGATGGCAGACAGTACAGGCGGCAACGCAGACGCCGGGACGCGATCGCACTCGAGCTGCTCACGGGCAAAGGTACACCGGCGGCGCAGGTTAAGTCCGCACTGCATGCACGCATACACGCGTGTGTAATCGTACACAAACGCACACTAACACACACACACACACCCTGCTTCGGGAGCGAAAGATTGCGGTCTGACGTGATCACTCGCGATCGTTTGACGTGTTTTTAGTCGTCATTCAATCGTTGCCGCTATTGGATGGTAAACGATCGCGTTTCGTCGAGGTTCGGTGTTCGTATCGAACGATTGATCGTTCTTATTGTGCGATGGTTCGACTGTTCGACGTGTGTGTGTGATCGTGTTGTAATTAATTCAATCCCGTCCAGAGATTACTCAGTTCGTCCTTCTTTTTCTCGGCTAAATGGATTACACAGACAGAAATTTAATTGAAGCGCCACGCACGCACACAAATTAGGCAACGTCTGCTTAATGTTTCGCTGCTACGCTCGCCGAAAGATCGCTCCATTGCCGGGTGACAGGGTACGCGCGTGTACGGTGTTGTGTGGGCCGGCTGCACATATTGTTTACTAAATATTACGACTCGTGTGTGTCGAGTGAAAGGGTTTTTGGCGTTTTCTTGCTGCGTCAAACAATTTCCCATCTCCGTAATGTAATCACGAACCGTGCAAGTTGCGTGTGAGTGCGTGTGAGCAAACAGAAAACGGTTGCCGGAAGAGGTGAGATTCATAGCATGAATCATCATCATGGTGAGGTTTGAAGAAAACCATATCGAGCGTAAAACAGCAAGGAAACGAAAACCTTGAAGCGAACTTCAAGCCATCAAGCAGAAGTAATCGTACTAGAAAGCGGTGTGCATGAAAGTAGTCATTGCTAGTGCGTGATAAGTAGTGGTGTAGAGCAGTGTGTTCGTCCAAGCATTTGTGTTCGTCCCATCGCCATTTAAACTCATCCTACATTGATTTGCATTTAATTAGCGCATGTCGTTCGGGTTGGATTGTGTGGCACCTTTGGCCGCTAACGAAAACTCATCCGAATCGTACAATCATCTGCTTCTGTCGCTCACTTCAAAGGCAACGCCATTCGTTGGCGTTTTAAATTGATTTTCCATTCAAATTCAACTTTACGGTGGAGGCGGCTGGTGCTTCACTGAACAATTGTGGATTGCGAGTCTGTTCGGCGTGCTAATTAAAAATCGGGAGAAACTTATCCAACTTTTGACCGGGCTCCAAGTGGGTGTTTGATTGTAGTTTTTGTTTTGTTTTTGGCTTAATTTTGGATTTGAGGCAATAAGCGTACGTGGAAGCTTTTGTGAACGATGGGAATTTTAAATATTCGACAATTTTACGGTAAGTTTAGTGGTGTGGCAGCGTACAAATGTGAGCGAGTCACGTATTACTTAATTGATAATTCATTTTGTTGGCAACAGTGCCTTAATTAAAATTCTAATTAATTTCCAGTACGGTCTAGTTAATGAATGTGCAAAGCTCTATGTGTTAATATGTGTGTTTTCTATATTTTCTATATTGCGATGATCATGCTAAAGCATCACAATACTTTCGTGCATGTCGTGCATGGGAGTTTTCCTGGAATTTAAACAGTTTATCTTCTTTCTTGGCCTAACGACCTCTTAGGTCATGCCTGCCATTTCTGGCTTACTAGACTTATTGTTACCGCATAGTTGGATAGTCAGTCCTCACTATGGGGGAACGGCCCAGAAGAGACTTGAAACCCGGTCCTGCCGTGAGAAGACCGGCGCCGCTGTCGCATCTACCAATGGGCCTCCCCTTAGTTTATATTACATACAAATCTGAGCCTTGATGCCTTAAGATATGCAAGAAACAATTTCTCCAGTAGCTACGGAATAATCTAAATCTGATCAGCGCTTTGATATGTGTCTTCAATCAATGTTCTGTCACATGTTGAGAGAGTGTTATTCTTAGAGCCTATACATAGTCCATGTGTAGGATCATTTGAATTCCATAGGCAGACATTGAAGATATTTAATTTTATTGGAATAAACCCAGACAGTCTTCATGTCTTCATGGATTCAAAATAAAAAAGTATTTTAGATGATTATTATGAAAATTACTTCTTTTTTCTTCCTTGGACTTGTTAATAATACATGTGAGCTTGAGTTCTATACTTATTCTTGGATAGATTTATGTATCAGCACTATATGATGTCTAACCGTAATAATGATGAACGCTGGTTCTATGCACTTTCTTATTTTATTCTAACCAAAGATAAAACATGGCCAGCTCCAAACATTTGGAGAATTTAGATGAACTGGGCTGAATGAAAGAGATCTAAGTGAAGATCTAGTGAAGCATTTAATGTAGCCATTACATACCACACATTTGTGTTACAAATTTAATCATATTTTTATTTTACATTATTTAGTTTCAATTTCTCTTGCAAAATGTAATATTACAGCATATTCATCTAACTTATAAGGCAGAAAGGAAACCTTTCTAGAATATATAAAGATGTAAATATTCGAAGAATAGCATTCAGATTAAATAAATTATTATTTTTCTTGTAAGTTTTCTCATAATTAAGGTTTAGAGTTCTGAATATGGCGTTTTTTTGTAGGTTTTAGGGTTATCAGCTGACATTATGCAGCGCTATTGCTGATAAAAAAAACTGAAATATGTTTATGAGTGATAGATTTACTCGCATAAAGAACCGCCGCATGAAAAATAAACATTTATATTCATTTAGACATTAAACCATTATCGATTAGTCGACGTGAGATTTTAATTTCAATATTTCTGAGAGTGTCATATTGTGCATTCGACTGCAAATGAGCATTCATACTAAAACTGTACTTACTATTTATGAAGTTTTAAGCTTTTCTCTGAATACTTGTTCAATAATTACATCCAACTTCTACACATTTTGTATCCATATGTAGCTAGAACCTAAAGATATCGCAATGAACCCTTTAAAGTACGAACTTTACGAACCTACATGTCTCATGTCTCACGAGATTACGACATTCGGCATCAGATTGGAAACGGGAGAGCCAATGTATATTCTAGCGAGAGCGAACGAACCCGGCATCATTTATTTGTCACCGTCCTTATGCAAATTTAAAAAGCCATTACCGTGCAAATAGCATTCACTAATGAGAAGTGCCTCAAACCCCAGGAAAACTCAGCTCCCGAACAGTCCGACATTTCGCGTTGATTATTCGTGCAAGAGCCTTACCGTGGCTGTTGAGACTTTTCATGCTTTCTGCTGGTGGCAGCCTCCGGTTGCATGAAATCGTGCCCATTGCATTATGAGTATTTGTTTACTCCGGGTTGTTGTTTTTTTTTTCTCTCGCCTTTCATGTTGCTCACGTGCCTCTTCTCATTTCTGTTCTTTCTTTCCATTCTTTTCTCTTTCTTTTTTTTCTACCACAGAACCGGAAGCCGAAGATCTGCCCGTACCGGCACGGTACTATCCGGACTCGCTCGTTGAACTGACGCGGACGGCCCGCTTTACCGAGGAAGAGATCAAGCGAATATACCGCGGCTTCAAGGCCGAATGTCCGACCGGCATCGTGAAGGAGGAAACGTTCAAGGGCATCTATTCACAGTTCTTCCCGCTCGGTGGTAAGGATACCAAGTAAACAGGGCCATCCGTAGATGCTGCTTCCGGTCCGTCTGTGTTTCGCGTTTTACGTTTTGTAGTTTACTGCCCGTCCGGCCGCACCGCCGGACGCATCCTTTCCC
>KZ061551.1:390410-402099 GCA_002091835.1 Anopheles maculatus
CCCAAGAAACATTTTAAGTTTTATCATAGTTGTTGCAATGCTGTTAGTGCCATTTCATTAAGACTAATTTTAAGTCTCATATTGCTTGAATGCTCTAATAAAACAATAATAAAACTCTGTTGAGACTAAAAGGGCCCATTCTACAGAGAGCTGTTAAGACCGTTTCTTAAAACCTTTTCTAGACTTCCCTAGCGAGAAACGTCATTCTGCCTCTTTTGAATACTGTAATAAAACTATAACACAGCTCTGTTAAGACTTAAAGGATCCAGTCTACAGAATGCTGTTAAGATCGTTTCTTAAAACCATATGAAGACGTTGATACTGTAGATAAAGCGAGAGAGAGCGAAATCAACTATATTCTACTCTCTCATGCATTTACTTTAAAATGTATTTGATGGATCTGTTTCAGCTTTCGATGCGGTATATTTTAATTTTGGTTTGTGTTGTATTTATTCACTTGCGCAGGAGTAGAAACTCCTGCCATGAAAATTTTATTGATGAAATGCGACATCGTACCTCGAAACAAAACGTTTTAGAGATTATGAAAATTTAAAAACTGTTAGGCATCATAAAAAGTCATAACAAAACTATTTATATTTAGTACACCCATGATAAAACTTTAATAAAACATGATTGAGAGTAAAAGGCATAGGAATTGTTTCTTGGGATATTGACGCTATTGTACAACCCTTGAGGAAAACAATATTGAAATAAACTATGAAACTATGAAACTATGAAACGATGAAATGACAGAACAAAACTCTTGCGCATAGAAAGAGAAGAACTTATCCAGAATAATATTTTCTGTGAGAATCCCGACTTCATAATTATTGCAAAGCTATCTTAGAAATCCGTTTAGATTATGTCCATTTGGTAACCAGAATCCAACTAATGAAGAACAATTCGATACAAAACACAACACAGTTGGAAGGGAAAAAATAGTTAAGTAAAGTGAATTGCTAGTGCTGGAAAGTATTTAATATTTTGCTTCTAAGGGTCCTGGCAACATAAAACCAAGCTTAAGCGATTTACATTCTATTTGACACGATAGCTAAATCAGTTGTTTATTGGATTATTTTTATTGATTTATTTATTTTGCAGTATGATGGCTTGACGCCATATTGTCAACACCACATGTGCTTACTAATCAACTCTCAATTCTCAAAGCTATCAGGGCATTCTTCCAATCTTAGGATCATTGTAATTAAGATTGTGTTCACATTTGTTTCTTTTATATGTCTAAGAGTTCAATACAATATGTTCATTCGTCTAAGAGTCAACTAGAGAGACACTTTCGAAATGCAAATATTGATACCGTTAAATCAGTTTGATTCGAGTAATGTACCTACAAGAGATTAAAACAGCGACTAACTAAAACAAATGAAAAAGCCTCATTCTTTCAACCACATTTTGTTTACATCAAAATGGTCCCAATAGGCGTACAAAACAAACGCCAGCAGGAGGCGTATTAATCGCACACAAAGAAAAATATCGACCGACACAGTAGGTACGGTCTCCTTCCCGTTCATTACCGCATGGTGTGACAAGACCAACCTGATGGATTTGTCCCAACAAACACCGAAGCCTCTTACATATCTGCTGAAACCTAAAAACTGCGTGAAAGCTTTGGCTGGGAAAAAAAACCAAACAAAACACAGCAAAGCTATTTCTCCGAACAAAGGAAAAATAATGTTTTCGGAAAGGCAAAACGACAACAGTCATCTGTAATATGGCTCGCGGACAGGAAGATATCATTTGTTTTCGTGTTGCTGTTTGATGTTGTCTCGTACGCCTCGAAGCCACGATGGAAGAACAAACAATGGACACTAAAAATGATTGCTTCGGGGGTGATTTGTCAGTACGAAATATTAAGTTCGTACATTCCTGGTGTATTTTCTTCTATTAAAATATGAAATTGTTTCAAATTAATGTCTAAATTTTTTATCATTTCAATTATCGCATTCCGTGGCGTTGAAACTTTAGCAAGTTAAACATCTGGATTGTTTTACAACCGAAAGCAACAGGCACAGGCAGATTGCTTGCGCCCTAAGGCCGGCGGGAACTAATTAGCGAGTGAGTTTGGAAACATGTACTACTAACCGGCTCACCAGACGGTGGTTTTGTGTTGCCGTTTTTTTTTTTACTTAAAATAATATTGGCTGCTGAGAAAGATAGACGATCTCGTTGAACAAACAGCAGACGAAGTCAGGAAAAGTCGTTTCCGGCGATATTATGATAGCCGGTTGTTTCTTGCGGTCAAAGATCACATTGCTGGGGGGGGGAAAGGCTGTGATGTGCGGGTCAGGGGGACTGATATTTTTAGCCCCGAGTCTTTCGATTTCCCCAACACGAGCCGAACAAATCGATTGATGTTTTTGTTGTTCTAGACAGCAGTTTTTGGGGTGGAAAACAGAAGAGATAGAGGGTAGAGGCGTTTAAATATGAACTCGATTAATTTAATCGTTTGCTTGCTTGATCTTTTGATCGGCGAAACATAGCGATGGCTTAGTGTTTGGGAATAAGAATAATGAATGATTAAAGGTTCAATCAATTGGTTGAATGTGTGAACTGTTATCTTTTTAAATTTTTTAACGAATTTCTGTTATTTATTTGTACTATACGTTTTAAAGTAGTCTCAGTGGAATTCGAGACCCTGCAAGGAAATTTAAAGCAGAAATGACGCTTAGCATGACTCTTGAAACCTTTTGAGACCTGTGTACAACGAGATCTCCTGCATTAGAAGAATCTTTGTAGATCCTTTTGATAACACGACGCGCGCTTGGACCTCTTCATAGGAACGACCACGAGATCTCTTGATAGATGAGGTCCGTTCGACTAAAACGTATGTTGGTAGACGAGACTTCTTAGAAAAAGTCTCTTGCAAGATGAAACTTATATGACAAGCACTCTTGGTAGACGTGGTTTCTTGGAAGATTAGGCCTTTAACTAGGATGTCTCTTGGTAGGGAAATTCCACAAGACGAGAACGCTTCTTTGGAAGTTAAACCTTGTTTGGATGTATCTTTCAAACTATACCAAGTAACCAAATGTATGGGCATAGGATATTCCCTCTAACGTATCTAAGTCTATTGTCTAACTTATCTAAATCTTAGAGTGTGTAGTGATGACGGTAATCAGGAATATCGAGGCTTTAGGTCATAACGACTATATGATATTCGGTCTAATAGTCTTAAATATTTAAATGCCTTTCTTATTATCAAATATACGAATTTCTTGAAGGTTTAAAATATCTTGATATCAGCAACAATTAAGCGATCCTCAGGGGGCATAGCATAAATAAGTTTCAATGGTATCAAGTAGTAACAGTAGATGTCTTGGGCATAACATCATGTTACGAGGAACTTTTGTAACTTCGAGCAAGAAAAAAAGATCACAGCTAGAATAACTGGTGAAGATTATACGCATTCTTGTAAGGAAAACCGCACAACCAAAGACGTTACCCGCATAAATGTACCCACCGTTTCAATTGTATTTCAAACATACTAGAACCCACCGAAAACAAGTGCTTACGCCGCAATTTGTGCTAGCGGTACTTCATTAAACTTACCACCGAAGAAATCCTCTCAACAATACACTCAAGAACTGGGCGAAATCAAACAAATATCTCAAACACGATGCTTATCTCAGCAACAAAAAAAAACAAAACGCCAAACCTTACTTCCAAAGTTCGTCAAGTTTGTTATGTGGATTCTATCACCATGTTACGCACGCCATAATGATACATCTGTCCGCAAATATGTGAGGAGTAACAAAACATGCAAAACTCGTCTGGAATTATTTTCCCTTTGCCGGGAAATATAAACAGACTCAAGACGCTGGCTTTTTTTTCAGCAAGAGGCTGCCATTCTTTCCGTCATTAACTTCAAGCCGGTGAGCTGTGTTTTTTTCCAATGGCATCGGTCAAAATGTCGGCACCGAAGTTAGTTAGCTAACAAAGCGGAAAAAGTTGCATGTATAACTTTCTTCACCACCCAAAAGGCCGGTTACATCAGTTCACGACCCGCGGAACCCGCGGTGATGCTGCATTTGTGCGAAAATAATGCATGTAATTCAATTATACTTCTATAAATATGATTTCACTCAGCGAACGGAAAGAGTTTTAGGCTTCGTAAGCTTTGAAGAAGATTTGCTAATGCTGAAGGTGGGTAAAGCATTCCATCATCGTTACGGCTTCAGCTCGTATGTAAGAGAAAGACAATGGAAATGTGGAAAGTTGGTTCACGTACGAACAAGCATTACTTTTCTTTATCGAGTTTTCCTATTTCTCGTTTTAACTTTGTCCATCGGTTCTATCGGTATGGGTGAGCTTTTGGCTTTGAATGTACCGGTTCCGAGTGTCTGACAATGTGTGATGCCGATAAGCCTCTAAGCGAAGACGATCAACGATTATTCGCTGAAACGCTGCTTCTTTACTCGATGCTCAACGAACCACAATCGATGGTGGCCTGCGATTGCAATAAACGCCCTGTCAAAGCAAGTAACGCTTGATGGCCACGCATTAAGTGACACACGAATTGTCTGATGCAGAAGGATGCTTTGCTTTATTGTTGGCTACTACAATTTGGCCATTGGTACGGTACGGTGTCTCGATCCATGGCTCGTTAGGGATTGTAGCATAATTTTATGAGACGTTTACTGTGTCTACACAACACTTCATAACTCGGCTAGGTATGATGGTGTTATAAATCTTTGTGCTGCATGTAGCACAACGCAACAGATTGTTTGTTTTTGGTGGGTTGTTATGGACAAAAGGATTAACCTACCTGTTGGACGGTCGAATTATCTTCCTTTACTTTCCGATGATCGCAGTGTACGTTAACGTTTGCCGTTGATATGACTTTCATGCTTGTGAGAGTTTGATTATTGTGCTTGTATAGTGTGAAGATAAGACAATTATGATACAATAGTTGAGCTTTTTAATGTAGTCATCTAAATGTTTTAGTTAAATTGCTTATCCATAATATTGGAATACATATTAGTTCGGTTCTAATTTAAATTGAACTGCAGTTTGCAAAATACTATTTATAGTTTCAAATCTACCAAATACCAAAGCGAATTCAAATTGCTCCAAATCCGGACACAGTATTTAAAGCAAAACCGGTGGAAGGATTTTGCTGCAAATCGGATTTATACATTACTGCGAAATAATATACAGCAAAGGAATGTTCCGGATTACTTAGGACCTGCCGAATAATCTGGAGCAACGAATTCGTTTCAAGTATTTCGCTGACTGTGTCGTATTGGATTTGTGAATCCGCTCAGTATGTTCCATCAATAGTTTCAGTACAAATGCTGATCTAATGCCGTGTGCAAAAAAAGTGATTTTATCAGTTATCACATTTTATGCCGTAAAGAAATAAAAAATAAGATTTTTTCAGTTTTAAGGTACACGAATGATGAAGGCTGACTTATAAAATTGAGTTAAATAAATCGGTAATAACAGGAACAGGTAAAAAGGATCAAATGTTGTGGATGTATATTCTACACATAATATCAATTTGCAGAACTGATACAACTGTTAATTGATTTCAATGCTAAATACTAGGTACTAAGTGAAGTTTTCCTTTCTAGCATGAATAATAAAGAATGGACAAAACTTCAACAATGTTGCTATTAAAAGTTGTTGTTTGTTCTGCTGGTTGTTGTAGGATTATGCTAATCCGGTAGGTGTTACGTTGATCTAGCAATGATGAAACGACAACAGAACAGCTCCACACAAATCCACAAACCGGAATAGTTTTGCAACTTGTCGGGTGAAAGTTTTTCTTCTCGTGAGGAAAATAACACAAAACACCACTTGACCCTGGTATAAAACTTTTGATCTACCTTTGACATTCCTCGTGGAACTTTGACATGGGACTTTGTGATATACTTTATCCTGCGCACGTGATATTGAATGTGGTTTTTTCTTTATAAACCCTCGTTTCAATATGATGAAATAAAGTCACATTTAACTATTGAAGTTTAACAACAGTCAGATAAAAATAGGAAATAAAGAAGGCCAATATCTGATGCGTACGATAAAAAGGCTTATACAGTCAGAATCACATCATACCGGTGAAGGTAATTGAACTAGGTCAATAAATTTAACCAGAAAAAATCCTCAACCAACAACAGATAAACAATTGATTTTACGAGAAGCAACACAAAAAAAAACGCACAACCAAACTGAATCGAACGTAGAACAGATGGATGGCTTCTGGGTAGACAGGCAGTACTGCCCACGGGATTTGTTGTGTTTTTGCTATCGTACGGTAAGCGTAAAATGTGAAACCATCGATCTTCAAATTTACGGCAAACACGATGAAGTAAACTCGAACAACCTACCACCAGTTATCATAAATATTCATTCGCACGTCGATAGACATACAGGGCTGTCTGTTCGGTTCGGTGCGGAAGATCGGGTAACGCCTCGAGAAACGAACCACCAACGTTAAACGCACTCCCATTGCTCACGGTGGTGGATATATTTACATAAACTTCATCTCGTCTGTGGCGTGTTAAAATCAATAAAGGAACCAGGAAACAGGAGGATGAGGCCGTGGAGGACTGCATCCTGCAAAAGGTGGAATGCTGAGAATATAAGACAACTAAAAAAAAAGCGAATGTTTCAGCTGTCGGCGTGGAATCGGTTACATGCCGAAACCCTTTCCATGCAGCATCGAAGCTTTCGGTTTCGGTTTGTAATGGTTTCCTTACTGTTTTGCGTAGTAGTTTGGTTGGGTTTTTTTTACTCCTTCTGCTGCTTCTCCATTGAAGTTTGTTATATTTTCAAATTTTCCAACCGAGTCAAGAGCACTTACATTCCACCAACGTTCCATCATCGTCCCATCGACCATTCTGTTTCTGTTCCCCGTCGTAAAGTTTCGCCCGGAAACGGTTCGAGCTGGTCAAAGTGTTTTACGCTTCGCACAAGTAATACGATGCTGTCAGTTAACATGTTTCCCATTTTTCTTCTTTCCCAGCCCCTATACCGAAAGCATCTAGTTGCCGGTAGCTCAAGTTGCAAACGTATCTGCTATTTTTTACCATACGCTCCGTGCTATCGAAGAGTAGAATTTATTTAGTTTCGAAACGCAAAAAACCCCATGACTTGGTAGTTTTTTGGTCAAGCTGGAGAATGGGTACAACCGAAATAGTTGAGTGATGTGGCCATACTCGGCGGGGGGAGGGGGGGGTATGGAAAGGTTGAGACAACCCGCAATCGCCACAGCACACGGGAAATGGGAAAAATGTAACATAAACTAAATGGTCGAGTGAGGAACGACAGGCGGTTGGATGTTGTTGGCCCAAAAAGTACGTTGCCAAATACGAAACGTATTGCATTTGGGTGTGCAATTAAAATTAATAACCGTTGGGTACGGTACTCCGTGCGGAAAATGGTAATGAAATTTTATATTTCTTTTCGGTACACCGCAACACACATTTGCAAAGCGCAATTGAAAGCATTTCTGCAGAGAGACTGATGTGCTGGACGTAGTTTGAATTTAAAGTAACGTTTAGAAAAAGGAAAGATGGAAAAGAGACTAGCTATACTAAGCTATAAAAGCTAAAGCTAAAAAACAATGAGGTTTTGTTAAATTACCTTCCAACTCAGACTGAATTGAGTGTACATACTGTGCCGGAATACTGTGTTATGATCGTGCAGATAAGCCACTGTCAAAGCTTTGCTTTGTATTTTTAAAAGAGTTTCTAGAGATATAATGCAGACTTCTCGTCAAGAATTCAAAGTGACTTGCAAATTGACAATAGCTACGTATTACTTTGTTAAGTAAATGCTTGAAACAAAGTTCTCCAATGCTTAAAACCTTTTTTCTAATTAATAAGTATCATTATTTCCAGAGCAAAATCTTCAACTACAAAAACTTCGTCTGTTGGTGAAATGTACACGCACTGCACGCTATCGTTGGCTTTATCCAATGTCTAAAGAGGCGAATGAGGTCTCTAAGACCCAAAGCCTCTATAAATTTAAGGCAACACAGTTTTAGGACTAATCTTGTTTTTACGTGGAGCCTAAAAGTATTTCAGGTGGGTTGTATTCACCATCATAAATGTGGACTAAATATGTACCAAATCAAATAATACTTAGTCGAATGCTTTGATCAACTTTTTTCCGAGCGACATTTGTATGGTCCGGTAATTCTGGAAGCTTTAGTTTAGCATGATCAGCAATGATGTGAAATTGACGTCCTGTTGCTGTAGGCTTATGCTCATTTATTTCATATCATTAGGATCGTTTGTGGTGAAAAATGAATCATGATTGAGCAATCATAGACTGCCAACATCGCTACAAAAGAGCCGTACAATTGTTCGCTTTCAACATGTCTGAATGTGCGTTTGAAGCACTGTATATAGAGATACAGGGTGTGCAAGGTAAATTTGATAGTTCCGTTTATGTTTATAATTAATATTGTTATTATAATTGACATATCAACACAAACGATACGTCAATGGAATGCTAATATTGTACACTAACTGATGAACAAAATTACAGCAAAAATACTGCGTTCGCACTAACTCTTTTTTGATCGACAAGATTGCGTTCGCACTAACGCTTTCTTGGCCGATCTGTAGGCGCCGTAAGTGTTTTAGCAGCAATCGGCACCTTGTTATACGGCTTCTCAAACTATAAACCGGTTGGTTGGCAATGTCCCTCACTCGTCGGATCTTAATCCTTTGGATAATTTAGTTTGGGGCGAACGTGACACTAGTCGATCGTCCCGCAACATCAAGGCGGAACTAGTGGAGAAATTATTTCCGTTTTTGTGATCCTTCTTAGGGACCTGGTTTTCCAGGACTTCCACCAGGTTGAGGAGCCGGATCCAGGCTGTAATAGATGCCACAATCGAATATTTTGAATGATTTCGATATTAAGCATGTTGAGCTACACTTTCTGCAAAAAGAAATTGTCCTAAAAGATAATTTTTCCCGAAAAAAATATATTGTTGGAAACTGTCAAATTTACCTGGAACACCCTGTAAATTTACATGATGTATCAAAAGAACGATTAATCACAATTCAAATAGTTAATTGTTAATTAAGTATCGTTATAATTCCCTAACCGGTGATAAAAGTACCATCCAATGTTTGTGGGAACATTGTTTGATAATTTAATTTACCATCGAAAATGCCAGCCTTACCCCAAATGAGAGCAAAAAATTATTCAAATGCAAAATGTTAACTTATCTTGGTGCCCTAATGCGCCGTGGTTTTCCTTTTCTTATGATTTGCTTCGTTCTGCACAGTGAAAAGCAAAAGTGGCAAGTCAAGTTCCGTTGACAAAAACACCAAAAAACTCAGCTTCAACTCAGCTAGCAAGTTATGTAAAAAAGCCAAACTTCACACCACAAACGAAGACACAAAAGTAGACAGTAGAAGCGAATTAAATCATCCGATAAATATTCATAAGTGGCTTGTCGTCGAAATGAATTGCCAAATTTTCATCCCGGCGACGTATCCCGGGGTCTGGTCTGGAATGTGCATCGTGTGGCCCAGGATGGAACCCAAAAAAAAAGCTCAATTCCAGACATCCAGTGTCCATTTGCTCATCCGCATCATCGTCATCATCGGTTAGCTACGAATTTTTATTTCCCCAATTTTCACCACACAGTCATACTCCGCTTGATGGATTGTCCGAATGCCGCAAATGTATGGACACGCCAACAAAACCGTCACCATAGGCGTGTCCTAAATGTATTCGACGGCGACGGGCACATCCTTCAGCTGTGCCGCGTTTCATCGAACCGCGCTCGGCCAAGTCGGTTGCTTCGTCCGGGAGGACTAACATAATTATGTAAATTATGATTATTCAAAACCAACCAAGCTTTCCCGGTGGCTGTTGCCGCCCGTGAAGTCGAACGGCTCGAGTGACATTCCGGTCGCCGTTTACCATTCAATTGCAACGAAACATCTGTTAATCTTGTTCTCCCGGGCCCCGGTCCTTATGGTTGGGGCGTTTGCTTTCGCATTTTCGGATTATTCAATGCAACATGTTATTGTTTAGCAAATGCGGTTCTTAATTATGTTCCCACCATTTGGCACTTGACTCCCGTCGCCAAATTGTGGTCAGACGGGGGATTTTCATAAACCATAATTTATGATGCGGATTCTAATGAGCGATTTCGGTGCTTTGCCAAATCTAGCATGCAGTTGCGGCCAAAGTACGATTTGTTTTAATGATATGCTCGGAATCCTTTGCGTAGCAAATGTTTGGTGTTTATGTTGTGGATGTTTGTAAAACAATTATGGCGATTTCATTCATTTCAAAACGGAAAATCAGATTCTAATGAGCGATTTCGGTGCTTTGCCAAATCTAGCATGCAGTTGCGGCCAAAGTACGATTTGTTTTAATGATATGCTCGGAATCCTTTGCGTAGCAAATGTTTGGTGTTTATGTTGTGGATGTTTGTAAAACAATTATGGCGATTTCATTCATTTCGATCAGTATAATTCGATTCCGGACCACTTTGAATGTATAGTATCAACAAGTTTTCTTAATAACTCAACTCCAACTAAAACATACCGATATACTGAGATGCAGACGATATTAATGTGCCCCCACACTCATTCCGAACGCTCAACTTCGGTCAGCATGAGTGCCAATCGTCAGTCGATCAGATCGCGTTTATAACTATCAATCTCAGAGTTGAGCTTTAACATGTAGTTTTACGATAATTTCTCGCTTCTGAAGCAAGAGGAAATCGTCTTGCGGAGCTTAAATTTCATCCGTCCAACAAAAACTACATAAACTATTGAAGAAATTCAAACTGTAAATTTAGTATTCCGCGATCAGAGCATCAATCACAATTGTAAGAAAAAAATGGCGGACGAGATGGAAATGGGTATTCAAAACACGCCATCCATGTCTAAGACGAAACTGTCTACGTGACAATCACTCTAAGCAAGTCGTTGGGTGTGAAATGTTCCCAGCTCAGCAGGGCAATAAACCCGTGTAGAGCTCTCGGACCCGAATATGACACTCCGACCGAGGGTGAGAGAAAAGCAAGGACACGTGTTCTTCGAGGAGAACGGAACTGGTTTATTTTTTTTGCTTCGGCGAGGACGTCCCTCGCCGCCGTGTTTTCTTAGCGATACTTAAAATTAACTTATCCTAATTTCCCTGATTTTCCCTACTTCTCTTATTTCCCTATTCAACGACTTTTCTTATCCCCACCTACTTATGTTCCCTACTGTCTGATACTAATACTAATACTACTTAATCTACTTAATCCTACTTATTTTATTAGTGGGCGGGGCCTAATTCTAATCCTAGTTCATTTAGTTCATTACTTGTGTTCATCCTACCATTCATTCTAAAAATAGCTCTTAACTTTAAGTTCATTTTAATTCATTTTCAACAGAGCAATATTTCCTAAGTCCTGTCAGCGACAGGGTGTGTCTTCGATTAAAACGAATCTCAACTAACCTCAACATTAAACAAAAGAGCTGTTTGAACAACGTTATATGGGAAAACCTTGAGAACCTGAGAAAAGTTTTGACAACAGTAAAAGTTGGAATGTAAGATAGTCATGGCGAAGTAGATCCCAGCTAACTTCGCTATGGTCTCTCGGGATTTTCGGTGACATAATTTTTGTAAAAAGCTTCTCACTTACCAGGCGTTACAACCGCTTCGAGTACTTGACCTGCTGCAACAATCCTCGATACCGCTC
>KZ061551.1:402188-488859 GCA_002091835.1 Anopheles maculatus
AAAAGGGCACCAATGAACGAACGCTTCCAGCGGCGTACCGTCGACCTTCGGCAAAGCGAAGAAATGTTGAAGGACCTTTACTTTTCTTGTAACGTGCCAACAACATTCCTTGACAAAGGTAAGGAAAGGTCAAATTTATGATAATTTTCACCATAATCCACCGTGGTGCTGACCAACCGAAAAAGGTTTCGATGGAGCGCTGGCCTACGAACGCACGAAGCGAAAGAGACGAATTAAGACAAGCGACACCTTTTGCGTGCCGGCCGGTGTGTAGCTGGTTCTGGTATGCGCCGGTTTGTTTGTGGCGTTGCGTGGTCAACTATCATTTACCATCACTGACCAGCCTCATAAAAATCCGTTTTTTCACACGAGATTTCATCCGTCAGGTTGAATCCTTGGGTGATCTGGCCAAAAGCAGCGCGGTTTGCTTGGTTCCATGGTTCAGTGCAGAAAGGGAAACGGAATTTGTTTGCTGCTTTTCTACCACCCAACACGGACCAGCCTTCCGATATCCCAACGCAATCCGAACGTAATGATGAAATTATTGAGAGAAATTTCATGTAGCAAGTAAGCACCAGCTTTTTTCCTTTTTCCACCTTTTCACTTCTCGCTCAAACGGCGTGTAAAATGGTTTCTCCATCAGCACGCTACACGCGGGTCCATCGTGTAACTGCAGCTGCTATCCGTTCCGAGTCCGTTGCGAGGGATCGGCGTTAATGTTGCGTTTTGTGCGATTTTTTTTCTCTCTCCCTTGATGGACGAACATCACATTTCACTGTCTCTAGCGTTTGCTACCTTTCTACGCAGTTCTGTGTGAAAAACAAAAACGAAACATACCATACATTCCCAGAACCTAACCAGCGGCAAATGGTGCGGGCAACATGCCGAAGGTGCGCCAGATGTACCTCGAAAGGTCAAACGGAGTATTGTGGTGTTGTTTTTACTGTTGTTAACGCGCACGCGGTAAGGTGCGGTATTTCTCATTAAATGCTCGGAGGGTGTTTTTCCCGGAATTGATTGAGTTCAGTTTTATTGTGAACAATGTGTCGGTTCTGTCGAATGTTGCAGCGAATTTGAGTGAACGTTTGTTTTTCAAGTTAAAGTATTTTATGTTCCATTCGTTTATAGGTTTTGCATTTGTTTGTCGTATTTATTGGAGCATTTAAAGCTGATGCGTGATATTTAGTATAGGTTAGTTTTTGAAAAAACAGATCCATTAAATTTAAAAATTACAATAATAGTGAGGAATGACTTTCGAACTATGCGGTAACAATAAGACTAGTAAGCCAAAAATGGCAGGCGTGACCTAAGAGGTCGTTAGGCCAAGAAAGAAGAATAATAAATAATTATGTTTTCTGTAATATCAGGGTGTTGATTTCTTATGCTTAAAGTATATTAATATGTAATAAGAATTTTAAAAGAAATAAATAAATGTGCCGAAACATAGATCTATTTAATAACATTTCTTTTATTATAGTAGAACGGCCTGGCCGTATTGCTATTTAATAACATTTAATACAAAAACAAAATAACGAAAGAGAACTCGTAAAACCTTTTCAAAGTAAAATAATTTACATATGCTAATATCGTATGCCTCAAAAACTGCTTAAAACTAATGAAAACTAGCTTATGGTATTAATTAAAATAAGAACTGCTGCAAATAAATTATTATTTTAACTTTGATCAACTTTTTTCCGAGCGACATTTGTATGGTCCGGTAATTCTGGAAGCTTTAGTTTAGCATGATCAGCAATGATGTGAAATTGACGTCCTGTTGCTGTAGGCTTATGCTCATTTATTTCATATCATTAGGATCGTTTGTGGTGAAAAATGAATCATGATTGAGCAATCATAGACTGCCAACATCGCTACAAAAGAGCCGTACAATTGTTCGCTTTCAACATGTCTGAATGTGCGTTTGAAGCACTGTATATAGAGATACAGGGTGTGCAAGGTAAATTTGATAGTTCCGTTTATGTTTATAATTAATATTGTTATTATAATTGACATATCAACACAAACGATACGTCAATGGAATGCTAATATTGTACACTAACTGATGAACAAAATTACAGCAAAAATACTGCGTTCGCACTAACTCTTTTTTGATCGACAAGATTGCGTTCGCACTAACGCTTTCTTGGCCGATCTGTAGGCGCCGTAAGTGTTTTAGCAGCAATCGGCACCTTGTTATACGGCTTCTCAAACTATAAACCGGTTGGTTGGCAATGTCCCTCACTCGTCGGATCTTAATCCTTTGGATAATTTAGTTTGGGGCGAACGTGACACTAGTCGATCGTCCCGCAACATCAAGGCGGAACTAGTGGAGAAATTATTTCCGTTTTTGTGATCCTTCTTAGGGACCTGGTTTTCCAGGACTTCCACCAGGTTGAGGAGCCGGATCCAGGCTGTAATAGATGCCACAATCGAATATTTTGAATGATTTCGATATTAAGCATGTTGAGCTACACTTTCTGCAAAAAGAAATTGTCCTAAAAGATAATTTTTCCCTAAAAAATATATATTGTAGGAAACTGTCAAATGTATCTGGAACACCCTGTAAATTTACATGATGTATCAAAAGAACGATTAGTCACAATTCAAATTGTTAATTGTTAATTAAGTATCGTTATAATTCCCTAACCGGTGATAAAAGTACCATCCAATGTTTGTGGGAACATTGTTTGATAATTTAATTTACCATCGAAAATGCCAGCCTTACCCCAAATGAGAGCAAAAAATTATTCAAATGCAAAATGTTAACTTATCTTGGTGCCCTAATGCGCCGTGGTTTTCCTTTTCTTATGATTTGCTTCGTTCTGCACAGTGAAAAGCAAAAGTGGCAAGTCAAGTTCCGTTGACAAAAACACCAAAAAACTCAGCTTCAACTCAGCTAGCAAGTTATGTAAAAAAGCCAAACTTCACACCACAAACGAAGACACAAAAGTAGACAGTAGAAGCGAATTAAATCATCCGATAAATATTCATAAGTGGCTTGTCGTCGAAATGAATTGCCAAATTTTCATCCCGGCGACGTATCCCGGGGTCTGGTCTGGAATGTGCATCGTGTGGCCCAGGATGGAACCCAAAAAAAAAGCTCAATTCCAGACATCCAGTGTCCATTTGCTCATCCGCATCATCGTCATCATCGGTTAGCTACGAATTTTTATTTCCCCAATTTTCACCACACAGTCATACTCCGCTTGATGGATTGTCCGAATGCCGCAAATGTATGGACACGCCAACAAAACCGTCACCATAGGCGTGTCCTAAATGTATTCGACGGCGACGGGCACATCCTTCAGCTGTGCCGCGTTTCATCGAACCGCGCTCGGCCAAGTCGGTTGCTTCGTCCGGGAGGACTAACATAATTATGTAAATTATGATTATTCAAAACCAACCAAGCTTTCCCGGTGGCTGTTGCCGCCCGTGAAGTCGAACGGCTCGAGTGACATTCCGGTCGCCGTTTACCATTCAATTGCAACGAAACATCTGTTAATCTTGTTCTCCCGGGCCCCGGTCCTTATGGTTGGGGCGTTTGCTTTCGCATTTTCGGATTATTCAATGCAACATGTTATTGTTTAGCAAATGCGGTTCTTAATTATGTTCCCACCATTTGGCACTTGACTCCCGTCGCCAAATTGTGGTCAGACGGGGGATTTTCATAAACCATAATTTATGATGCGGATTCTAATGAGCGATTTCGGTGCTTTGCCAAATCTAGCATGCAGTTGCGGCCAAAGTACGATTTGTTTTAATGATATGCTCGGAATCCTTTGCGTAGCAAATGTTTGGTGTTTATGTTGTGGATGTTTGTAAAACAATTATGGCGATTTCATTCATTTCGATCAGTATAATTCGATTCCGGACCACTTTGAATGTATAGTATCAACAAGTTTTCTTAATAACTCAACTCCAACTAAAACATACCGATATACTGAGATGCAGACGATATTAATGTGCCCCCACACTCATTCCGAACGCTCAACTTCGGTCAGCATGAGTGCCAATCGTCAGTCGATCAGATCGCGTTTATAACTATCAATCTCAGAGTTGAGCTTTAACATGTAGTTTTACGATAATTTCTCGCTTCTGAAGCAAGAGGAAATCGTCTTGCGGAGCTTAAATTTCATCCGTCCAACAAAAACTACATAAACTATTGAAGAAATTCAAACTGTAAATTTAGTATTCCGCGATCAGAGCATCAATCACAATTGTAAGAAAAAAATGGCGGACGAGATGGAAATGGGTATTCAAAACACGCCATCCATGTCTAAGACGAAACTGTCTACGTGACAATCACTCTAAGCAAGTCGTTGGGTGTGAAATGTTCCCAGCTCAGCAGGGCAATAAACCCGTGTAGAGCTCTCGGACCCGAATATGACACTCCGACCGAGGGTGAGAGAAAAGCAAGGACACGTGTTCTTCGAGGAGAACGGAACTGGTTTATTTTTTTTGCTTCGGCGAGGACGTCCCTCGCCGCCGTGTTTTCTTAGCGATACTTAAAATTAACTTATCCTAATTTCCCTGATTTTCCCTACTTCCCTTATTTCCCTATTCAACGACTTTTCTTATCCCCACCTACTTATGTTCCCTACTGTCTGATACTAATACTAATACTACTTAATCTACTTAATCCTACTTATTTTATTAGTGGGCGGGGCCTAATTCTAATCCTAGTTCATTTAGTTCATTACTTGTGTTCATCCTACCATTCATTCTAAAAATAGCTCTTAACTTTAAGTTCATTTTAATTCATTTTCAACAGAGCAATATTTCCTAAGTCCTGTCAGCGACAGGGTGTGTCTTCGATTAAAACGAATCTCAACTAACCTCAACATTAAACAAAAGAGCTGTTTGAACAACGTTATATGGGAAAACCTTGAGAACCTGAGAAAAGTTTTGACAACAGTAAAAGTTGGAATGTAAGATAGTCATGGCGAAGTAGATCCCAGCTAACTTCGCTATGGTCTCTCGGGATTTTCGGTGACATAATTTTTGTAAAAAGCTTCTCACTTACCAGGCGTTACAACCGCTTCGAGTACTTGACCTGCTGCAACAATCCTCGATACCGCTCGCGGTCTAGCGCCGTCGTCTGCCAATCCAATATCCCGGCCGTTCTGGAGGACGCATTAACCCCATCTCACTCCATCTCAATTTGGCCCTACCACGCCTCCTCTGTCCATGTGGACGGCCTAAAGGGACTTTACGGGCTGGGTCGTCCGGCGCCATTCTCATGACATGACCAGCCCACCGGAGCCTGGCGAGCCTAATTCGCTGCACGATGGTGAGTTCACCGTACAGCTCGTAGAGCTCGTCATTGTAGCGGCTCCTCCATTGTCCTTCCACACATACGGGGCCAAAAATCCTTCTGAGCATCTTCCTCTCGAACGCGGCTAAGAGGGTTTCATCAGTTTTGGACAGAGTCGTACAAGCCTAAAATCAATGTAGAGATGATAGAAGTGTAGCTGTTGCTCCGCCATCTTCTCCAAGATTTGCCGCATGGAAAATATCTGGTCAGTGACTGATTTTCCGTTTTGAAATCGTCTCTGATAGTTTCCAACTATCTCTTCAACTAATGGGACAAGTCTACCTTTAGTACTAAGCTACTTGGACATTTTAATTTGATCAAAGTTAAAATAATAATTTATTTGCAGCAGTTCTTATTTTAATTAATACCATAAGCTAGTTTTCATTAGTTTTAAGCAGTTTTTGAGGCATACGATATTAGCATATGTAAATTATTTTACTTTGAAAAGGTTTTACGAGTTCTCTTTCGTTATTTTGTTTTTGTATTAAATGTTATTAAATAGCAATACGGCCAGGCCGTTCTACTATAATAAAAGAAATGTTATTAAATAGATCTATGTTTCGGCACATTTATTTATTTCTTTTAAAATTCTTATTACATATTAATATACTTTAAGCATAAGAAATCAACACCCTGATATTACAGAAAACATAATTATTTATTATTCTTCTTTCTTGGCCTAACGACCTCTTAGGTCACGCCTGCCATTTTTGGCTTACTAGTCTTATTGTTACCGCATAGTTCGAAAGTCATTCCTCACTATTATTGTAATTTTTAAATTTAATGGATCTGTTTTTTCAAAAACTAACCTATACTAAATATCACGCATCAGCTTTAAATGCTCCAATAAATACGACAAACAAATGCAAAACCTATAAACGAATGGAACATAAAATACTTTAACTTGAAAAACAAACGTTCACTCAAATTCGCTGCAACATTCGACAGAACCGACACATTGTTCACAATAAAACTGAACTCAATCAATTCCGGGAAAAACACCCTCCGAGCATTTAATGAGAAATACCGCACCTTACCGCGTGCGCGTTAACAACAGTAAAAACAACACCACAATACTCCGTTTGACCTTTCGAGGTACATCTGGCGCACCTTCGGCATGTTACCCGCACCATTTGCCGCTGGTTAGGTTCTGGGAATGTTTG
Source organism: Anopheles maculatus (assembly GCA_002091835.1). Lineage (NCBI taxonomy): Eukaryota > Metazoa > Arthropoda > Insecta > Diptera > Culicidae > Anopheles > Anopheles maculatus. The sequence continues at coordinate 408,663 of KZ061551.1, forward strand.
GTATGTTTCGTTTTTGTTTTTCACACAGAACTGCGTAGAAAGGTAGCAAACGCTAGAGACAGTGAAATGTGATGTTCGTCCATCAAGGGGAAGAGAAAAAAAATCGCACAAAACGCAACATTAACGCCGATCCCTCGCAACGGACTCGGAACGGATAGCAGCTGCAGTTACACGATGGACCCGCGTGTAGCGTGCTGATGGAGAAACCATTTTACACGCCGTTTGAGCGAGAAGTGAAAAGGTGGAAAAAGGAAAAAAGCTGGTGCTTACTTGCTACATGAAATTTCACTCAATAATTTCATCATTACGTTCGGATTGCGTTGGGATATCGGAAGGCTGGTCCGTGTTGGGTGGTAGAAAAGCAGCAAACAAATTCCATTTTCCTTTCTGCACTGAACCATGGAACCAAGCAAACCGCGCTGCTTTTGGCCAGATCACCCAAGGATTCAACCTGACGGATGAAATCTCGTGTGAAAAAACGGATTTTTATGAGGCTGGTCAGTGATGGTAAATGATAGTTGACCACGCAACGCCACAAGCAAACCGGTGCTACAGCGAAACAGCTACTAACCGGCCGGCACGCAAAAGGTGTCGCTTGTCTTAATTCGTCTCTTTCGTTTCGTGCGTTCGTATGCCTGCGCTCCATCGAAACCTTTTTCGGTTGGTCAGCGCCACGGTGGATTATGGTGAAAATTACCATAAATTTGACCTTTCCTTACCTTTGTCAAGGAATGTTGTTGGCACGTTACAAGAAAAGTAAAGGTCCTTCAACATTTCTTCGCTTTGCCGAAGGTCGACGGTACGCCGCTGGAAGCGTTCGTTCATTGGTGCCCTTTTGATTCCTCGTCAACTGCTGAGAAATCATAAAATCAAAGCTCAAAAAATCCGTTCACCGAACCTACCGTAAGCCCGAGTCCGTCCTAATGCTTCCCATATCAAACCGCTTCTTATCACTTGCGTGTGTCGTAAAGACTAAATCATTTCTTCCGGAGAGCTTAAAGTGTACGCAGGTTCTAAATGGAAATGTTTTTCATAGCACACGGTATGATAGACCTAACCGTTCGGTTAAGGGTCAACCAGTAAGGGCATCTGCAGAAATCGTAAAAAAGGCCGGCCGGGCAAATAATCGATGGTATATGTGGGAACGAAAGGCACTATTACTATTCTACATGCCGGGTGCAGGATTTACGATACAGATTCAGCGACTAACAAAACAAAAAACAAAAAAGCTTCATAAAAGGTTATACACAGTTCTTGTGAGAACAGTCAGTCGAAAAAAATGCCACATTCCGAATGGATGAAAACATTCATTTGCCTCACCGGGGATACCAGATACGGAGTGTTAAATGTAGCTCACATTCTACCCATTTGCGAAACCCCGCTAGACATTCTAACGTTCGGTTCGGGGTTTTGGGTATTGCGGTCACCACAAAACAAGCCTACCAGGTGGAAGCATTTGTGCGCCATCAATTTCACCTCTCGAAGCATAAATCTCATCGGAGCACCCGTGCCCATCCAAAGCGGACGTAAAAGCAATAGCGAAACCGTACAGCAGGTTAATTGTGGAAGCATGGCGGAAAAATCGTCGCTAATCTTAGCGCATAAATTAAACACAGATCTAGCTTTCGCTAACCGGTCGGGCCGGTTCCTCACATAGTGGTGGAAAAAGTGGTTTTTTGTCAACCCCAGCTTTCCTGCTCACAAATGGAGGTTCGTTGTTTACTTTGTACCACGAACGACGAACGATTGCCCGAAGGTACCGAATGGTGATGTCAATTTTGCCCGGTGCTGCATCGTTTGACGTAAATCTTTACCGGAGCCTCCATATATCTTGCCGTGCAGATTTTAAACACCACAGCGCGTTTCGCGGTAATGAACATGTGCCGAAAGGAAGATGGGCTGAAATAGATGTTTCCATCGGTGGTAAAGCGTTTCGTTCGAGTGTTTCGGGATGAGCTGAAATTGTGATGGAGGCGCCTAGTTGAGCATGTAAACAAAGTTGATGGAGGCGCCCAGTACGGTGTGAAGACAGTGTGTGTAATGGAGACGCCTGGTTGTTTAGTGTTTAGTAATCTTACACAAGACCGCCATCACGTTGTTTAAATGCTTATATAATTTTACACGTATAACTTTTTGATTAATTCTAATGTATCGATTAACGTTCTATCATTTGCTACAACGCGCAGAGCGGGATAAAGGATGCATCATTAGCATTTTGTTCACTCGGTGTCATCAGACGATCCTCGGAGGATTGTACCATTAGTATCCACTCGCTGGAAGCCAAACGACTTCATTTAGTTTTCAAAACATCACACCATTCTATTGTTTTGAAAGGTTGCCAGACTCCGGCACAAAAGCCGACGAAAGCTTAAATGCAATTTAACGGCGTCAAGGGATCATTTTCCCAATCCCGAATGGAGGGTACGCGTCATTTGGTTGCCGGTAACCCTTACGGGCAATGGTATGAGAGTTTTCCTAGTAGAGTCATTAGCCCATCCGGCTAGGCTTCTTAAGTTGACGTCTAATTAGAGCATAAGGGTCAAAATTGATGTTAAACAATGTCTCAACCCCGCACAGGTTGCTTCAATCAGATGATACGGTTTAAAGTTTGACAAGGCGTATTTATCGCACAAAAAAAAATAGGATAAAATGAGGTGTACCTTGTGCGTTGTTTCAGGAGACTTGATCTTATCAAGAAATATATAAATTAACTTACTTATCTGTCATACAGTCATATATAAACTACATGACGCTTCAGATCTTTTGTTTGCAATACATTAACGCACTTTACGCATCAACAAACTCACCAATCTGCCTGCTATGTCCATCCCAAAATCGCATCTCATTTCATTTAACACAACACCCTGCATGTCAACGGCTCAGTGAGGCCATAATATGTGTCTGTTGGTTTTGGTTCTCTGTTCGTGCATCTATCCAAATAGTCGATTATAGCTAACAGTTTCACTATTTTTGCTTTTCCCGTGCTTCTCTTTCTCACTCGTTCCTTGATCCGGTTTTCCGACTTTCCCGTCGTAAATGGCGCCTGAAATGATGCGCCACCCTGATGGACCTGTGTATGGATGGACGAAATAAATAACATCCTCGTGCCGGACTCGGTCGTCATGGTTGTGTACTTCTCGCTGGACACAATAATAGCGAGCAGCGGCCAATACGCTCACTACGTCTTCAACTCCATCGATCTAGACCGGAATGGCTCATTAAGCTTTGAGGTAGCGTATCCACAGCCGTAATACATGGCCGAACACCAAAGACATTCACTGGTCGGGGGAAAAAAATGTCTCAATTTTGGTTTGTTTTCTTCCTATCCTGTCTCCTGCACACACACACACAATCACACTCACACAGGAATTCGTCGCCAACCTGTCGATTCTGCTGCGGGGTACCGTCGACGAGAAGCTGCAGTGGACGTTCTCACTGTACGACATCAACGGGGACGGATGCATCACCAAGGAAGAGATGAAGGAAATCGTAACGGCGATCTACGAACTGATGGGCAAGGTACCGGAAGGCTGCGAAGAGGAGCAAGCCATCAAGGAGAAAGTCGAACGGCTATTCGAGGTAAGCTGTGAGACCTGTTTTTTTTTTTTTGGTGCAACTATCGTAAACTCAACACACACACACTCACTTTTGTTTTTGTTCTATTTAACCCACCCATCCGTACGGGCCGAAAAGAAAATGGATCGCAACTGCGACGGCAAGATAACGCTGGACGAGTTCATCGAGTGCTGCACGAAGGACGAAAGCATCCGCCGATCGATAGCCGTGTTTGACACCATCTTCTAAAGACGCATATCCACTACGCCGCCGATTTCCTGATGCATGTTCCTGCACGTCCAGCTGGCGTCCATTGCTTTTGTTTCACCGAACATCCTGGTCCTGGTGGATAGGATAAGGCCGATGATGCCCAGCGTATTACTTACATAGAGGAGGTGTTAGTACTATTTTATGGGAGACTTATCTCACAGCAAATCACAACGAAATTATGCTTCTGAAGGGTACACAACTTGTGCTCCAATTCTAGCATTCGGATGTTATAATTCGATCGTACCTACCAACAAGTGAATGAAAGCTGTTTGCTGCTTTTACAAAAAACAAATCATTCTGATCTTTAAACCAAACCAAGCTACAGCTCACAGATGTGTCCCATTAAGTACAGAGACCCCGCGTTTCGCATGTTAATACCTGTTATCGGCAGATTCTAGCTCTTGTTACTATATATCGGTTAAAAACAAATCGCAAATATTAAGCACAATCGTTTCACTTTTAAAAATTTGCATCAACTTAACTTACACTATCTAAAGATCCTGACAGGGTAAGAAAAGTGGAAAGCGCTTAGAAATTCAGAGATAAATTAACAACACCTATAAACCATCCTGTACGTGTTTAATTCAAACGTGATATTGTTGTTGTAAACATTAAAACTCTCTCTCTCTTAGACTCACACACGCACTAATGGAGCTCTGTTCTTCAAAATTAAAATTAAAATAAGTTATTGTTGCAGAATGCCGGTCGAACTAGCCTTTTCTCCTCAGACAAAAAAACAAAAACTAATGTAGAGAGCCAGCACTCCACGTACCTAAAACACTTAACCGGAAACAGACAAAAATTTATCCTATACTAATAGTAGCATACCGTATGCTTTAACACAACCTTACAGCTTTGTTTAATATCTCAACGGAAGGATCTCTAAAGGCTTAAAGAAAAAAAAAGAAACAAAACATTAGACTCAATGGACCTACGTACAACATCTTCGATAACTACTGTACTATGTAGTGTGGTGTTTTTATGTAGTAAGAAGTTGAAGCTTTCCCTTTCCTACAGCTGTTGTGCTACACTTAAAAGAATGTTGATCCTTTGCTAAAAATTAACCGGGTAGCATAGCGCCCTGGTGTGACCATTGTTGTTCCATATCTAAACTCTTCCAAGTTACTATTATGCAAATATATTTATAAAGAAGAAAAAATCCAGAAGACACTTTCGCGGAATCGACCGCCACACAAAAAACACAGGTCGAACCCGTTCGTCGTTCCGTTTCTTGCCGTTCTATTCTACATATGATACACAATCTTTATTGATAATAAGTCCGGCTCCTACTTTTTGGAGCTAATGTTACGAATTCCCTATTACTGTCCCACTACTCTAGCTATTACCTACCTTGCATAGACTAACCTAGATGTTGTGATTGTGATTGTTATTAGCTGATCTCGACAGAGAGCGGGTTTGGCAATATGTTTTTCGCACTTGTAAACTGGTGTACTTTGCTGTCTACGTCTCACGTTCTGCCAACTTAACGTTTTCTTTCTTTTCCTAACACAAGCATCTCACGTTAGAAGTGTCTCCGTCAGCATTTGGCAGTTTTTTTTATGCAATTGTTTTGCGATGATGTCGTCCGTACCTACACCGTTATACGCTGTGTTGTGCATTGTACTCGTACTCTCATTTTCAAAGAGTTAAACGATATGTGCTTCAGGGTATTTTTATTGACTAGGTTTTTTGGTATTATTGTGTGCATGTGTGTGTGTGTTTGTGAAGCAAATTGTGGCAGAGAGTGAGACGAGTAGGGAGAAAGAACGAAAGGCACGTAGAGGGTGCAAACGATGTTACACCCTTTGTTATGGCTTTTCCCAAGGAAAAGCATTAAGCTGCGGTAAATGGTTGCGAGGAAGAGAAAACTTATTGATAGAACCGAGTTTACAGGAAATTGAATGATACAATTGAACCTTATCCAAAAAACAAAACAAACAAAATACTAGAATGCGAAAGACGAATGTTGTTATTTATTCAATAAAAAAAATAAAAAAAAAACAATACACATCCTACCACATGCAAGGACACGTAGGATATACACTAATTCTTATGGATAAACACACTCACTCTACATATGTGTGCGATAGGGTAAGCGAAACGAGTAAGCGAGAAAAAGCAAAAATCCTACATTTTGAATGTCTAAATGTTTCCACAATGTCAATGTTGTCTTCATGCGAGTAAAACAAAAAACACCATTGGTAATTTCGTGTAAAGTAGACGATAGTTTCCAGCAACGGCCTCACTGTGTGGGGGATGAAGTTGCGAATGAGACAAAACACAAACAAACCACACACATCAACAGCACACGAGAACAGCAAACAGAGAGAAAAACAAGAAACCTTACCAAAAACTAATGATCCATATTTCAGTTGTTTCGATGTTTATAATACGAAAATTGTACTTCAACTATATCATACAATAAAGAGTCCCTTATACAAAATAAATCGTGATATGCTTCGTTGTACTAAAATAAACGGGCTTACCCACAAACGTTGGCCAATAGCAGTCTAGTGAAGATGTTGTATGATGAGCGAATCACTGAAACAGGGGAAGTTGCATGTTTAAATTCAGAAAGTGATTTGGAGTTTAGGTAAACCGAATTGATAAACCATTGTTTACCACAATTATAGCTTAAGACATCCAAATGACAATGTGTTTTACTTTTTGTGAGATGAAAACCTGTATAAATCTGCTCAGTAATGCACGTGTACTTTTGAATTTGAATCCAGAGATCATTTTAGGAAATACAGAAAACATCTCAGTGATAATATTGACTGGCTTTTTAAATATTTTATTAGTGCCACTATTACACGTAGACGAAAGAGGGAACTAGAAAAATTAAAACTAAATTAGTGATTGGTGAATTAGGAAAACAATTTATTTGAGTTGAGTTTTGAGTGAAACGCGTGCCTCGAATGGTTCTTGTAATGCTTTCTTGACTTCCCAATGATTATATTCCTTATATGAGAAGTTCTTAATAACAGAATTTTTCGTGAAAGTTGCATCTTACATTGACTAAAACAGGCTGAACGGTAAGTCCAACCATTTCTATAACCGTTTTCTTCAAGACCAACTACAGTAGAAGCGAAAATTGAATTGAGTTTGACGTTTTTCTGACAGTTAAAAACGCTTTATAACGAAGCGTTTAAGCATTTCGAAGCGACTTTCGAAATGTTCTCTTCTTTGAAGACTTTCGTAATGTTTAAAGTTGCAGTTATTTTCTTCAAACATTTCTAACACTCTCTTTGTGTGACACCTTAGTTTGATGCATTTGTATCTATGCTTATTCTACAAATTTAGCCATTCATCTATCCGTTCGATCATTTCCATCCGATTCCCCCAGTTGAACCGCGAGCTCATGAAATTGTGAAACGTTTCGACTACACCGCCGGGTTCAGTACTTCAATCGAGATCGCAACCGCTAGCAAAAGCTGGATGAGAAAACTGAAACCGGCTTCAGTACAGATTTCTCAAAACGCTAGCTTGCCACTCGAAGGTGGCATTCGCCATTCGTGTGTGAACTTGTACAATTCTCACCTAACCCGCACGAGACCCTGCAACTGCACTAGGCGGTTTGCGGTGCCCTCGCAACAAAGAACCCCATCACCGTGCAGTACGAACCGAGTACGCTAGCACGACAAAATAAGTTCCACGGTTCCGCTTTTATTTCCCGTGCAAAGCGAAATAAAGGCGCAGCAAGCCCGTGGTCCGGATGTCAGTGCAGAGTTGTCATCTTTCCTGCAGGAGAACTGTCAAGTGTACGAGGAGGACTGCTAACGACGAAAAGGTAAAATATTGCCCGTTGCCAAGGCTAAAACATATCCGTACGGTGTGTGAGTTTGGTGGAGATGGTGCGGTACGTTATCTGCCTTCCTCTCCCTTCCGGATGCTCCAGATGGACGGCCGTTAATCCGGAACATTCCGTCTGGCGATTCGGTGCGAACGCTAGTCTGCGGCATTGCCGGTGCAGAAACAGCAGCATCGACGACCATATCGCGTAAAACATCGACGGACGGAATCTTCTGTTCCCGCTGTACGGGTATGCGGAAGATCGGTGTGCCGTGGCCTAACGCGAATCACATCATTAATTGGTGACAGTGGTGAACAGTGTAGGCAAACTTACTTCGGCAAGTGTTGCATAGCCTGCTGGTGGATAGTTTTTTGGCCTAGGTGATGCTGCCGCTGTCAGCGAGATCGCGAGAAGAGTTTGAATAGGAAGGCGGAAAGGGTAAAGAGCCTGTGGTCGAAGAGGAAGAGCGAGTAAAGGACTGTGCTGTCTTCGTGTGTGTGTGTGTGTGTGTGTGCGTGTACGTGTGTGTTCGATGAAGGAAGAATTGCGTTGTCGTCACGTCGCTCGATACAACAATATCCGCGCAGTGTGTATAATATCGATATCGCGTTTCCCTTTCTTCTTACAGTACAGTACAAAAGCAATAGTATCATCACTGTGGCCAACTTTTGTGCGAAAATTGCCCCAAATGAAGAATTATCCAAGGAGGCGAATGAGAAGGGAGAGAGCATGCTGCACTGTGTGTGTGTGTGTAGATGGAAAGGGGTGGTTATGTTCGGAGTGTAGGTTACGGGTTGCGGTAGAATCGAAAGGGAAACGAGAAGCGCGAACTTCTTCGCGTGTGTGGCTGTGTATATTTGCACGCGGGTGTTTGTGTGTGTGCGTGCTTTGGTCTCACGTTGCTGTGTATGCTATAGTGCCGATTGTGAGAGATGAGTTGTGATGATGTGAGTCGCAAAAACGTGAGCCGAAAAGCTCCTGAACACAGCTCGTGCGCTTCTCATACCTTTCGGTGAGCAAAAGTGCCGAAACAATAGGAAGCAACAAAATCACAGCACAACCGTCAGTCATCCCCAAAAGTGTGCTCATCATCCCTTTCACGATTATCATACAGGGCCCGAATGTGTTGGTGAACGTGTGCACTAGAGACAGTGCTAGCGTGTGCTCTCCTTTCTTATTGCGTTTCAAGTGTGCGTGTGTGTGTGTGTGAGTGCGCGTGGTGTGGACTTTAAATGCTGTAAAGCAACCAAAATTTGTGTATCCCTTACTGCTGCGCCCGATCAACAATGTTTCGTCATTGTGTATTTTTCCTTTCTTTCTTTTTTCATTCTTTGTCAGCACAGAGAGCAAGCTCTTCGCTTGAAAATAGCCGAAGATGCATTCCATAGCAGCAGACCGATCCACCGGACCGACACTATAAACGATGAGTGTATCCCATCGTCAGCTTCCCTAACAAAATGATACGGTGGTAAACAACGGTAAGCTTATACATAATCTTACGATACGATTTTATTAATATAACATTATAGGGGCAAATGCAGTAACGGCACCGATCTTCACACGGTAGGTCCGGGTAACAAGTCTCATCCGGACCATCTTCCTCGTACGGGTAAAATCAAATCAAGGTATACCATAAATGGCAGGTTAAGACATCTCGTGACAGTTATTAAGATGTAGGGTCAATAAATCCTTAAGCCGGCTTCCTTGAACCATTAAAATGTGTTTCTTTATCGTTGGAAAATCAAATAACGAGTGATTTTGTACATCCTTTTTGCAGGTGGGTTAATCAGTAAAAATATTGAGTTTGATATTTTAGCAACACTGAAAGAACAATTGCAACAAAACATTCTTTGAAAGACATTTGAGAACTTGTTAATTTCTCACTCTTAATTTTCTCTAATATTTTGTAAAATCTCTCTCTCCGCTTTAAACTTTTCCTTAATCTCTTCAAATATTCCAATATTACAAGTGTATCTACCTCTACAGTTTGTATCATTCACAGATTACATGTTATAAGCTAGCTATTTACATGTGTCTATTGGCCTTCTAAGCTGTTGAACGATAGTAAACCTTCATCCTAACCGATCGATCTCGATTTGAACACATTTTTGGGATGTCTTGAGAATAGAGTTAGGTCTCGGACTACCAGCGTTCGGGGGAATGATCCGGACAGCCTATTGCAAAGAAGGCTGCATAATAGCCCGAAAAATGTTGCTCTTAACTTACTTTGCGAATCCGGTTCAATGTGAGTGTCCTAGGGCACAGCTATCGATGATTGAAACATAAAGTTAAGCTTTTAGCAGTTTTATACCAACATTTGGGAAGGTTAATTGTATGAACCCAAAACAAAACTCCAATTCATCGCGTGCTACGGGTGCGAATGTACCTGCTGCTCCATCAACCCCTTTACCATCTCTTCCGTTTCCCGCACATTACGCATGACTGTGCTTCTCTCGCTCGCTCTCTCTCTCTCTCTGTTCTTCAATTTCATCTTCTTCAACATGAAGCCAACAAAAACCAGCTGGTCGCCGTTTTGCGGTTAGTAGGAGCTCTTTGTTTCGAAGTCAACTACTTTCACGTTTGTAGTAACAACCATCTCTCTCAAACTGTGTTACATTCCCGCACTCTCATTCTCTTTCTATTGGTTCTAACAAATCGCAAACGTTTCGCTCTATGCTCTCTGCTGTTTTGCGCTCTCGCCTCACTTTCGGGAGGAGGCCAAAAAGCCGGCAACGTTATGGAGTGAAAAACGAAGTGCTGGAATTTGAATAAGAAAACATTGCCAAACTGATTCACTACCTATTCATTAAAATAGTCAACTTTTAACATTTACATGTTTTAGATTTTTGCCGTTATGGAGTGAAAAACGAAGTGTTGGAATTTGAATAAGAAAACATTGCCAAACTGATTCACTACCTATTCATTAAAATAGTCAACTTTTAACATTTACATACATTCAACTAAATTGATCGAGGTTTTTCCAGTCGTTTTCAAAATAGGTTCTCAAAAATTCTCGACAAGGTAGAGGTCTTGTAGGCTTAGGGGAGGCCATTCCAGTGGTTTAATCCTACATACACGAACCGAAGCAAACCTTCGTTGTGTTTGCAGTGTTTTTCGGGTCATTATCCTGCTGGATGAGATGAACTTCTCATTTTGGCCCATCTTGATGAGAGACACTTTCAGATTTTCTTGCAGAATGCTGATGTAGTAATCAGAAGTCATTATTCCGTCGATTGGGATTAAACCTCCTACTCCTGTCCATCTCGTCATCCGATCTGCACCACTTAATCATCTGTCCAAAGAACTGTTTTCCAAAATTCGAATGGCTTATCCTCATATTCCTTTGCAAATTTCAACCTTTTCGATTTATTGGCCTTGCTTATAAAGTAAGTTATAAGCAAGATTGTTGCGCTTTGATCCGGCGGAAGTTGCAGAAATAGGAAGCCGAAAAGATGTCCTGGATCTCGCGGACTTCCACCTTTGGATTCTTTTTTCACCTCTCGCACAATTCTGGTATCCGTTTTGTATCGAATATCGCGAACTACTAACTTTCTTATACGCAAAAGAATTGTAGTCCTGCCAGTTTAGTAATTTGCGTAGTATTTTTTCTATAGGAAAAAATGCGCTAATGCATTTAGGTAAACATATCAAACTCATGTCAACACAAACAAGATGATTTTTATAGCACCAAAACGAAAGGTTTATGGTCGATTTTACACAGTTGGCACTTTATTTTGAAACGAATTTTTCTACACAATAAAATGGAACTACTTGTAGTGAGTGTAGAAACACAATTTTTATTATAATAATTTAGCAAATCTATTGGAGCATATAAACAGTATGATATAAAATGATATTGGCAGCATTATAGCTTCATTCCATATTAAAAACATGTCAAAAATTATGGGGTGGGTACTTTATTTTGAAAACCACTGTATTCACGAACGGTACTGAGCTATGAAATACTGACAATGTGCAGCGTGAAAGCTAACGAATGTTAAAATACCCATAAATCAGTATCTTATCATAGCAGAGTTTGTGTGGTACCGTAGGATGCAATGACACGGCTTTTCAAATAGTAAAGAAAGAGGATTGTGTTCTTTCGAAGTGTCAGCACATCAACAAGTTTAACATGTTTATTATTGGGTGCAAACAAATATCTGGCGTTGTACTCTAACCGTAGACTGCGTATAATTTAGTTTAAAGCAATTTATATTTATTTTGTTTGTTACATGCTACAGCATTTTGTTTTTTATTCTCATTAAATGTGTGATGCTACAAGTCATCATTGCACTTTATGAAAAAAAAAATCATTAGAAGTTTGGGGAAAAATCGAAATAACAGAGATGAATAACGAAATGAAAGAGAAAAAGAAAAAAGACACTTACCTGTCCAAGGATAGCACCAAACCAAACGTACATCCTGTGTGTGGTTTAACGAAACGGTTGGTTTTTATTTTATTTTCCCCTGCTTGAAACAACAAACCCCCAGAGCAGCAGCATCCTGTCCGACAGCTAATCGGTAAAGCAAAACTGTTTGGGAACTTTGCGCAGGTTTCAAGGATGACCGAAAGTGGATGAAAAGAAAAGTAAGAAAAGCTAACGCACAACAATTCTTCGATCACTGCTCTCTCTCTCTCTCTCTATGCTTCTCCTTTCATTATTTTACCCTTTTTCTCGCCTTTCGTTATTCAAATACAAAGCTTGTGTTGTACTGTCGCTTCTTCTGCTTTACGGGGTTTGCTTGTTTTATGCTTACACCACCACCACGCTTCATCGAAATGGTCCGATTCTCGGCTTTTCTTTTTAATATTCGTCCTTCGAATGTGTTGGTATAGATCCCTCTGAGAAAGGATGTGAATATTATTTTCACTGTAAGAGCCATAGGAAATCGGTGAGGTGTTGTTATTTTAGTTTTTACTTTCACTTGTGTATTCGTCAGAGCTAGTTAGTGAATATGTTTTTTATAGTTCTTGATTAAAAATTAATCGAGAACTAACGCACGTAATGCTTACATACTAAGTTATGAGCTAGGTTTGATTGTGTTGATGAAGCGAATTCTCGACAAATATACACTTAAAGTGCTTTATAAAGAATAACTTAAATGTTAATGACGGATAGTTGGTTCTAATCCTATCTGCATACATGTTACAAATTGTACTGTTGTTCGGCTTCTTCGGCACTTCAATTATCGACGTTATTCATTTATTTATTTATTTATTTTTCGATTTTTGGCTAACCTTGCTTCCTAGTCGGATGCCGTTTGTATTTTTTTCCTGTTAACTTAAATTTTATAACTAGTGTTGTGCGTAATGAATCTTATCGAAAGAGTCATTCATATGAATCTTCAGTGAAGAGTCATTCAATTCATGAGTCGACTCCTCATGAATCCCCAACGATTCATGCGCCCGCTCGGCGCGCCCGCGCGTGGGGGGGGGGGGGGGGGGGGGGGGGGGGGGGGGGGGGGGAATGCGCCAGAGGGGGATCCCGAGCGGTCGCCACTCGTTCTATCAATTCGTAGATCATGAATCTTTGAGGATTCATGAATCTTTGGAGATTTATGAATCTTTGGGGATTCATGAATCTTCATAACAGAGATTCAGAGTCATTCATTCACTTATACGATTCATTCTGATTCATGAATCTGAATCAGATTTACCCAACACTAGTTATAACAAAGCCAGGCCATCCTTTAGAAGATATAAAATATTCAAGAAAAGTTTCTTAGGCGCTGTAGATTACACAAGATCTGACAGAGAAGTGAGTTATATTTAAAGTCTTGTTCTATACCAACCAAAGTTCTATACCACAAGCCTTTTTGATAACCACTATTACGCTCACCTGATATTCTTTTAGAGGTATAGATATTCAGATTCCGTTGAAGATTAGTAAAGTATGAAAGAATCTGCAGAGATGCAGCAGAAATGCTAGTAGAGGAAATTGAAGTTACAAAGAATCTTTCCTTTGACTTGTTAATTATTGTATTTTAGTGCCAGTATGCAATACATTTGTTAAAAGGTTTAGTTTTCAACACCGCCAAGCATTTGAGAAGAAAAATCAATTACGTTAACGCATATTCAATTACAAATGTCCAAGATATCAAGTCCAATATTGATCAAACCTCAAGAAACGTTCAAAAATGCACTAGCGTTGTGCGAATTGAGTAAGAGCGAATGATTTATTTGAATCTTCATAAAGAATGAGTTAAATAAACTCTTCACAAAGAGTTTTAACGATCCATTTACGATTCGAATCGTTTAACAACTCTTTTGTGATTCAAATCGTTTAAGAACTCCTTTGATAATGATAAGTTTATGATAACTATGGCTATTGATAACTTTCAATAGAGTTGCTATACGATTCGAATCGCAAAAGAGTTGTTAAACGCTTCGAATAGCAAATGAGCTGTGAAACGATTCGAATCGCAAAGGTGAAGGAGTAAGAATGAATGAATTCGTTGAAAAGAGTTGCTATTTTCATCTCTAAAATGCACCAAACAACCTGTCGTAACAGCTTGAGCTTTGTGCTAGAGTTCGTGATGTTATGTTAGTCAAAATTAACGTTATGGACGATCTGGTTGGAGCCCATCAATCAAGTGAACGATTGGATGCCGATAGTACATATGGGAATTTCAACTTAGAACTATCTTCACGAACTATAGCACAGCAAAATACAGCGAAGATTCGACGTATGAAAATATAAATTTAACGAAATACATTGTATGATCTATGGTCTTCGTCACTTGGCGACGATCGTCTACAACTGCTTGCCTAGTGACCGTTTTGCTTAAGCAACATAAACGCGAAGCGTGCGCCTCGGCAGATTAATCAAGCCTAGCAGCTGATCGAAATAGGGAAGCCATGCGCAAGGGCAAATTTATATGTGAGCGCGCGCGCGCGTGTGTTTGTCTTTCTGATGAGTGGTTAACTTTGAACAACGCGAGTTTTTAAGCGTGCGCTAATTCGAGGCTATTTTTATGCCTCTCATTCTCGCCCTCGTTTTTTTTTGTTTTCCTCCTGCTCGCTCTGCCTTACTGTGTGTTTCTTTCCCTGTTTCGAGCGTCACCCACTTTCGTTGTTGCATTCGTCACCGCGTTCAAACATAGCGGAGGTGAACGCTGGCAAACGTGTAACGTTCCAACGGTCGTATGCAAATTTTGTCGCGCCGCGTGTACGGAAAAGAGCGCGCGCGTGGTGCCATCCATCCCCGGTTGTTCGGTCGGGGGGTTCGTTCGCTATGGTTTATTTGGTGTCGTTTAATCAGGAGCGCCCAACTACACATTGTGTAATGCACAACATGACAGTTTTGGTAATTTTTTGCGATAAATCTGTTCCACTTTGTGCCAAGGAAAGATTTATTTGAAGAGTGCGTATTATTAAGTTACGATTCGATTAGAGGTTAGTGGTGCGTTATAATAGATGTCTAACCTGTAGAAAACACAATCCAACCCAGCAGGACGACTATATGCAGCCTCTGACTATTGGGCATAGAGAGAGTCTAAAGTCAGTCCAAAAGATTCTTGTTGGAGAACAATTAGAACAAAATTTCGCAACAAAAGTATGCAAGTCTGATTCTATTTTATGGCAGTCTTTGCTAAGTCTTTGGTAATGTTCATAACGAGAGATTAGGAGGTCTGATCTACTACATGGCATACAGTTAACATTCTTTCGCCGAGTAAGAGTGAGCATACGAGAACAAAGAATACAAGATAGTGTTTAGGACCTATGTCTAAGAAACTAAATTGATAATTTCTATAATCTACCCTGAACGCCGAACTAGGCCACTCAAGATCAAATTTGAGTTTGACTTCAAATATCGCGCCAGTAATTTTCTTGATTTTCTCGACGAAGATCGCGTTCGACGCTAGTGATCCCTGTCAATGTCAGACGCTGGATGGTTGCGCAAACGCAGACACCACATTCCATTTACATCAGAAGCTGAATGATCGTAACAGAATTCGGAACAAAGGGGGAGAGTTTAGCTGCCCTTTTTTTTTCTTCTTCGTGCCGCATTCGAAAGGAAGACATTCATTACGAAAGCGAAAGAACCCACCACCCATCCTTTTCACACAATGCTTCTCCCTGCCATCGGCTAATTAACTATCCATCCATCCAGACTTCCTCAATGTCAAGGTCATTTGGGTTCGGGTCTGTCTAGATCTATTTCGGGATTGCTTAATTCAATTTATCTCGTGCTTCCCGTTCGCAGCGTGAACGAAGCCAAAGAAAGAACTCTCATGGAACGCACACTCTCTGTAGTCTGGCTTAATGGAACTGGCAGACCTTTGACCGTGACTGAGCTGGCTCTATGCTTGTGTGTTTGTACATAATCATGCCTGTATGTATGTATGTAGGTGTACAGCATAGATACAAACAAAAAAACGGGAGGGAGTACAAGATTGGTTAAATTGAACAAGCAGCATCTGTCTTGTTTCTTTGGTTTACAGGTTGAAGCATTCAAGCTTGCAGCACATTGCTTTTAAGCAATAGGGGCGAGATAATGCCCGAGCAAGCGCGTCGATACAACATTATTTTAAAGTTAAATACTACAGTGTCTGGAGCTCTGTTTAGTTATGATAGCGCAACTGTCATAGCATGTGTCAACTATTGAAAATTAGTTGTGATTGCGTCTTCAGTTTAAGTTGTGTGAAACTTTACATTGGTCCAATATGAACTCCAATCCGTACCAAACATTCTTTTAGTAATGAAAGAGTAATGATTCTAGTAAACATTTTCAAGAAAATCTAGACCACCAACACAAAAGTGTACGTCACGTAGGATTGTTACTTTGTGATTGTTGCTGGCGCGGATCACAGCTAAAAAAAACAATTCGACATCTCATTTCGATCTTCTATAAGATCAGTACTTATGATCACTACTCAACCATTTATTTAATGTAGAAAAAGCTGTCCCCCGGTAGCACTCAAAGGGAGTCATCAAAATCATGAAGATAATAGATTTAATGGTGTAAGAGATGGGTAGATTTATGTATGTTACTTACTTACTTACTGTTACTTCCAAATTATCCATGCTGTTACTTCAATATTTGTAAAAGTGTTTTCTAGATCGTAAAAGTAGAATGCGCATGTTTAAAACAACAATAAGTCGGGTAGATTAGGGATAAGCATTTGTTTCTTGGAAAAGCCTAGACGAGGAAAGCTTAAATGAAAAACTAGAACTCTGCTGTAGAAATCTCGTAAGCCGATGTTTGAGTATTGATGTATCGTTTCAGAAAATGAGAATCAAAAACAATCAAAATCAGATTTTTTTTCCAAATTATATTTTTCGCTGGATTTGTATAATTTCTTATTTATAAACTTGATCTCGACAGAAATGTAAACTGATGTGCCTTTCACACTCCGGAGACCTGCCATGTACTGATAGATCTTTCGAAAAATATCACTAAAAATTTTCCGAATGTACTTTTTCGAATGTTTTATATTAACTTCTCGCTCTCGTTTTATACTACCGGTCAAGCCAGCGAACTACAGGGTGTGCAAGGAAAATTTGACAGTTAGCTACGGAAAAAGATTTCCGTAACCTAGTGCATCTCCTGGAAAACCGTGTCCCTAAGAAGGATCGCAAAAACGGACTTAATTTTCTCCACTAATTCCGCCTTAGTGTTGCTGGACGATCGATTAGTGTCACGTTCAACTTTGCCACAAACGAAATAATACAAAGGACTAAGATCCGGCGAATTAGGAGTTTATACATTTGGCGCAGCGAAGTCAGCAAAATTGTCAACAAACCGTTTTATAGTTTTAGCAGCCGTATAACAAGGTGCAGAATCCTGCTCAAACACTTATGGTCTGCCATTGGCTATTTTAGTCATCCAAGGTTTTACTACTGTTTCCAAATTAACCCCTAACGCTCCCCACGCCCGAAATTCGATCTTGCAACACTCGCACCTGCAGATCGACCAAGAAAGTGTCAGTGCGAACGCAATCTTGTGGTCCAGAATGTTTTTTTTCTTCTTGCTAATTAGCCGTTGCTTGGTTCCATGTTGCTCCGGATGATTTGTACAGAGTCCATAGAACACTGCGCACACTCCATGATGTCCCGGTTCGGCATACCGGCGAGGATCATCATGATGCACGTGATTCTAATTAACTATCCATCCATCCAGACTTCCTCAATGTCAAGGTCATTTGGGTTCGGGTCTGTCTAGATCTATTTCGGGATTGCTTAATTCAATTTATCTCGTGCTTCCCGTTCGCAGCGTGAACGAAGCCAAAGAAAGAACTCTCATGGAACGCACACTCTCTGTAGTCTGGCTTAATGGAACTGGCAGACCTTTGACCGTGACTGAGCTGGCTCTATGCTTGTGTGTTTGTACATAATCATGCCTGTATGTATGTATGTAGGTGTACAGCATAGATACAAACAAAAAAACGGGAGGGAGTACAAGATTGGTTAAATTGAACAAGCAGCATCTGTCTTGTTTCTTTGGTTTACAGGTTGAAGCATTCAAGCTTGCAGCACATTGCTTTTAAGCAATAGGGGCGAGATAATGCCCGAGCAAGCGCGTCGATACAACATTATTTTAAAGTTAAATACTACAGTGTCTGGAGCTCTGTTTAGTTATGATAGCGCAACTGTCATAGCATGTGTCAACTATTGAAAATTAGTTGTGATTGCGTCTTCAGTTTAAGTTGTGTGAAACTTTACATTGGTCCAATATGAACTCCAATCCGTACCAAACATTCTTTTAGTAATGAAAGAGTAATGATTCTAGTAAACATTTTCAAGAAAATCTAGACCACCAACACAAAAGTGTACGTCACGTAGGATTGTTACTTTGTGATTGTTGCTGGCGCGGATCACAGCTAAAAAAAACAATTCGACATCTCATTTCGATCTTCTATAAGATCAGTACTTATGATCACTACTCAACCATTTATTTAATGTAGAAAAAGCTGTCCCCCGGTAGCACTCAAAGGGAGTCATCAAAATCATGAAGATAATAGATTTAATGGTGTAAGAGATGGGTAGATTTATGTATGTTACTTACTTACTTACTGTTACTTCCAAATTATCCATGCTGTTACTTCAATATTTGTAAAAGTGTTTTCTAGATCGTAAAAGTAGAATGCGCATGTTTAAAACAACAATAAGTCGGGTAGATTAGGGATAAGCATTTGTTTCTTGGAAAAGCCTAGACGAGGAAAGCTTAAATGAAAAACTAGAACTCTGCTGTAGAAATCTCGTAAGCCGATGTTTGAGTATTGATGTATCGTTTCAGAAAATGAGAATCAAAAACAATCAAAATCAGATTTTTTTTCCAAATTATATTTTTCGCTGGATTTGTATAATTTCTTATTTATAAACTTGATCTCGACAGAAATGTAAACTGATGTGCCTTTCACACTCCGGAGACCTGCCATGTACTGATAGATCTTTCGAAAAATATCACTAAAAATTTTCCGAATGTACTTTTTCGAATGTTTTATATTAACTTCTCGCTCTCGTTTTATACTACCGGTCAAGCCAGCGAACTACAGGGTGCGCAAGGAAAATTTGACAGTTAGCTACGGAAAAAGATTTCCGTAACCTAGTGCATCTCCTGGAAAACCGTGTCCCTAAGAAGGATCGCAAAAACGGACTTAATTTTCTCCACTAATTCCGCCTTAGTGTTGCTGGACGATCGATTAGTGTCACGTTCAACTTTGCCACAAACGAAATAATACAAAGGACTAAGATCCGGCGAATTAGGAGTTTATACATTTGGCGCAGCGAAGTCAGCAAAATTGTCAACAAACCGTTTTATAGTTTTAGCAGCCGTATAACAAGGTGCAGAATCCTGCTCAAACACTTATGGTCTGCCATTGGCTATTTTAGTCATCCAAGGTTTTACTACTGTTTCCAAATTAACCCCTAACGCTCCCCACGCCCGAAATTCGATCTTGCAACACTCGCACCTGCAGATCGACCAAGAAAGTGTCAGTGCGAACGCAATCTTGTGGTCCAGAATGTTTTTTTTCTTCTTGCTAATTAGCCGTTGCTTGGTTCCATGTTGCTCCGGATGATTTGTACAGAGTCCATAGAACACTGCGCACACTCCCGGCATTCCGGCGAGGATCATCATGATGCACGTGATTCGTTTCCGTATTTCGGACGAGTTAATCATTTTTGCTGGACTTGAAAATGTTTCACCAGTTAGTATACGATATAAGCTTTCGATTGCATATTGCTCGTGTTGATATGTCAGGGCAATCATGAATTATAAACATAATCGTAACTGTCAAATTTACCTTGCACACCCTGTACAGCTTAAAAGAAGGTTTTACGCAGATACTTTATGAACCCTGGTGGAAATCTTACTTAACGTAATGATTTGAAAGGCGCGTATTTGCAGGCTTGAAACGATTAGACATTTAATTTAAAGTTTAGATTAAGTCCTTAGTGAGATTGATCCAGACAAACCAGACCTAGCCTTCCCTTAGGTTGTTGTGTACTTCGAATCGCGTATAATTATAAACTACTGGACCTTTCTTTTAAGACTTGCCGAACACTGTGTTGTACAAAGTAATTCACCGTGTATCGAATGCAATTGTAAATTAATCGTTTTTTCTATGCTCTTCTTGCTTTCTTCACAGTATCCGGGAGTACTTACAAAACCAGTGCAATTGAGTGAAACGGCGAGTGCAATTTTATGTGTTATCTTAGCAAATTATTATTCAATGTTTTGTGTATGTGTGTAAAGTGTGGTTCTCTTCCGTGCAAGAGACAAACAATGTACTAGATATTAGCAATTCAACGTGTGTGTGTGTTGTTTTAAATTGTAAGACGTCACTTGTACAGCTTGTAAAGCAGCACAAGCATTGTGACTTCCGTGCGTGTGTGAAAAAAAATGGTGCGCATCATCCACATAGCTGTAGACGCGAATCGGGTCATAAGGTTAGCAGCTGTATGGTGAATCGGAAGTGAGAGTCAACTCGGTCCACAAAAATCTCAATGTTTCGCGTAATAGATTAATAATCAATGCAATAAACGTGGTGACAGTGTTAACGCGCACCGGCAATTTATACATCCTTCGGTAAGGGTTTCGCGATTACGGCCGTGTGGCTGTGTGAAGCAGATTCTGGCAGAAAAGAGATCGCATACAGTAGCGCAAAAATGCTTCCTCGGGACGTAGCCTGCGTGCGGGAAAAGGAGTGAGGAGCTATGCTAGGCGCTATGCATCGTTTTTTTGTCGTGTACGACAGGGTGAAGATAAGGGGTGTCCGCGTCACCTAAGTCGCGCCTGTGTGCATCGGTAGGAGTAGTAGTGACGACGACTGTCAGCGAAGATCACCTCTCTCACAGCATGGCTATCTGTGCCTGTGCGCCTGGCAGTAGTAGATCCGCGCTTTAATTGTATTGAACACGGCAGAGTAGCATAACGCGAAGGAAATAGATATGTTCGTGATCGTGCACAAATTAAGAACAAACTCACGCACGAATACCGCTGCAAAAGGGATGATGCTCGCGTTGTTTAAATGAGAAGCTGGTCGCGAAAATTCTCAACCACCTAGCGAGAACGAGAGAAAGAGTGCGCCACATCTCTGAGACTTTTCTCAAACAATTGTTTGGAGAGAGCAGGAAAGAGAGAGAGAGAGAGAGAGAGCCACCTACCGTTTAGTAACACACATTCGCAGTGTGCAGCTACAGCTACGAGGATCATGTTGCTTTGGTGGAAGCAAAAACGCGTGCAATAGAATAACACAAGTGTCTGCTTAACATTGTGCTAAGCTGTGTTAGATCCCAATGTGTGCCACGCGGTGTGTACAGTAAGTGTTGTGCAAGCCGTGAATAAAAGTCCTAGACATCTCTTGGAGATGATCCCTTAGGCGGCACAAAGTCCCCAACAACCTTCACGTGTGTGTGTTAGTTAAGTGCATCTGTTAGTCATCATCCCTGTATACACAACCCTCCGAAATGGTTGGTTGAAGGTTCGCGATACGAACCAAGATTTTAACGTGTTATATGTGTGTGCGTATACTTGTTTTTTTTTTGTGTGTTCCGTTTGCCAATGCCGGTGCTACGGAGAGAGTGTGTTTGTTTGCCTGTTATCACCACCACCTGTCGCGGCCGCGTTGAGTAGAATCACAGCTTTGTCGTAGCTCGCAGACAGCAGGGCTTTTTAGCGCAGTCAGTGCCCGCCCTTCCCCCATCAGTAACAGGTCCCCCTGTTACCCTGTTCTATCAACCTTCCCCTACGTGAGTTCGCGAATGGATAAGTGGCCCAACAACGTTTGTATGTGTCGGTCAGATGGAGCCCGATAGTCAGAAGAATAGACAGGGAAAAAATGGAGCAATGTTAAGACAGCGATCGTAGTGTGATGTGTTCCTTCGGCGGCGAGTACGTGGTTCCGAAAAGTTGGAAGAACACCGTCCCGTGTTTTTGTGGGTTGGCACAGAGAGAGAGTGTGTGTGTGGAAGAAAGCAGAATGATCCTGATCGGCACTACCGGTGCTAGAAAGCGCGTATTGTCTTGTGGTGGAAATTGGCCAACGATGTGTATCAGATAATGAAATAGCGAAGTAGTGGATAGTGGCACACAAAGCTAAAGCAAATATAGCTACATCAAGCAGAAGAGGGTGTGTTTGTGTTGAAGAGAAACCACCAACGTGATCTGGAAGCCGTAATAGAAGCCGCGCATTATTGCTAGTGATAGTCATAGAGGTGATCGAACAAGCAACCGATCGTTGTTTCGTTTGTGTGTGTTCTGTTGTGTTTAAATACTACGGCGTTTTATAAGCTCATCCCATGATCGTGCTCCCTGCAAGCCGCTTAATCCGTTGGGTACAGCGGAGATCAATTTGAAGCGCCCCGGAAAACCTCACAATCAGCCGTGTGGCACTGTTCTCTTCTATTTCACACTACCCAAGAAGAGCAGCAGCAGTGAATACCACCCTCACGCAACATACACTCCTAAAAGCCGAAGAAAACCTGTAATACAACAAACAACAACACTCCATGAGCATACGTCCGCGCGTTTCAAAACTTCACTACAAATCGCAGTACAAGTTGAACATACAGAGCTCCCACAAACGCAATTGCACAAACAGGAGCGAGGGCTTCGAAGTCACAACAAAGACAACAGAACGCATCGGACCGCGGTTCCACACCTTAGCGAGAAGGAAATACAGCATCAAAAATACAGAACGGAACCGGTAGGCAGTTTCCGCTTTCCGCTCTTGTACCGCATCAACCGAGCCATCGTCGGCCACATGGCTAATCCAACGAATCTTATTCGGGAGATAGTCAGCGGGCGGCGTAACCGCTACACCCAAGATGACTTCAATCTGGACCTTACGTGTAAGTAGTTTTATTGTTTGAATTATATTTGCATTACCCGGCACCATTTTTATGATCTTTAAATTAATCAATCAATTCAATAATGTGTGTGTGCCAGGTCAAGCGCCATCTCAGGGTACAGGTTTTTCATGATAGAGCAAGTAAAGCTCAAACCATATACCGGTTTTGTTCGGTCTAAAGTAAAACATTTAATGGTTGAACTAAAATCTGTTAACCTTTTTTGATTCCTTACAAGATGCAGTAGAATCTTTTCTTGCTCCTTTATACAAGAAGGAATTGCATGTTTTACCAAGTCAGTGTGCAGGGACCTTGATTTGATAGCCTTGACTGTCGTAATAATAATTCCACTTAGCACCATTTCTCTGGGCCCCTACTAAAGAATATAAAGCAGAATAGTGATCTTCAATAGTCGTTTTCCCAAAAAAGTTATCGATCGCTGTTGAAGTTATTTGGAAGTCTGTTCGATCGGTCGTTGTTGATCTCGTATCGTTGAAAATCTAGTTTTACGAGTGTTGCCAGCTGCTCAAGCTGTGTCACTCAGAAAATAAAGCACGAATATCTGTTGGACATGGATGGCAAGTTTTGCATAACAATGTCCATCATTTCCAAGATTTTCTTCATCGTCCAGATGACTACGCTGACTCGTCAATCCAAGGTACACAGCGTAATGGCGTCAGTATTTCACCGACTCGTCTCAGAATGAGCCTTTATATTTATAACTGCATAACTCAGAGGCAAGAAAAACTAAAATTCAATTGCAGGTCCTCCACTCACTATGACCTATGTGCTTCGTAGAACTTGGATTTATAAACTTGAGCTTTCTTACTATTTACTTCATCACTTAAGCATCGAAGTTCCGTACCCCGATGAACGGCAGTAAAAACGACTGAATCGTTTAACACAATTGTAAAATCATTTTGTTCCACCACCACCACCGGCCGAGGGGTCAATGATCTCACGCGCGTGGTTCGGATGCGAGGGTGCAATAATTTTGCCAATGCAAAAAAAAGCACCAACACGGCTCTCTCATGTGCTTGCTTGTTTGATGATGATGCGGCCTCGTGCATCTACCATTGCTCGCCGACGTTTAGCCAGAACGTATAGTATATTTTTTGCTTTGTGTTTAACTTTCGTTAAGAGCCAGAGCAATAGCTTGACATACAAAATCAATTATGACACTTGACAAATTGCATAGTACCAAGCCAGGTGCGTTGACGAGAGGTGCGAAGATCGTGCGCCTCTTCCACAGGGTGTGTACGCGAGCGAGCCCTCAGCAAATGAAGCAAATGGAAATCGAACGACTCACAAGCTCGGCAGATATGCTTCTTGGGCCGTTTTCGGTCATAAATGACCTTCACGAGTTTTGTCACACACACTAAGTACGCGCGCGCGTCACAGGGTTGCTGTGCTATTTTTAGTCGAGGTCATTGGGAGACGGTGTGGCGATTCGAAATTGACGCGCTCGTCGACTAGCGGCCGACGAAGAATGCGCTTTGAGTTGATTGAAGACGAGATTTGGAACGATCTCTCTTATGGGATTATTTCTCAAGATGAACGGTTGCATCAGACAGAGCGATCAGTGCGAATAAATTTGTGACCCAGTAGAGATTCTTAAGTGTATCTTTTTTTTTATTCAACGAATTGAAGTTAAACTCCGCGTGTTAGCTTATGGCAATTCCTAGAAATTCTGTGATGAATTTATCTATAATGTTGGAAAATATTTAAAAACTTTAACATAGTTTGAAGATTTTTTTATTTCAAACGGAGTAACATTGTGAAATGCCTCCACAGGCTTTCCGATTACACTTACTGAGTTTAATTGAAAAGCGTTACTTGGTCCAAATAATCACATTCCTATTTCTTGTGCAAAATGCATATTCGTAAGTAAAATCTCATCGGCAGCAGCATGCCTTTGACCTTCTTTTCAATTGGCCGCGCACTGATACAGATAACCGGGGCCGCAAACGATGACGCAATTAGTTTGATTCGTGAGCGTACTATGATGTACCGACGATAGAGCTTCTTCGTCTGGTTGTAAAAATCGAGTCATACAACTGAAATAACTCGCACCTACCTATCTCCTCGGTGGTGCCTACTGCTACTACTACTACTGTTCCGTGCAAGTTCCCGAGGGTCAAGCTTTTGATACTCCGATTGGACCTCCACCCCCGGACCTTTCCCTATCAAAGCTCTTGTTGCATCAATTGTGTGCAGTAACTGACGATTCCTCACTCGTACCGTGCTAAGGTGGTCACGCGCGTTAGCCATAGCATAACGGCTTCAGAAACAGTCTCAATGTGCGCAACGGATATTGGGAGTTTGAGATGCAGAATTTCGCAAAGGAGGCTCGCTTGCTTTTTAAAACGAAAGACTCACTCGTACGCATACATACGGTGTATGTGGCTACACTTGATGATGATGGGTGGTCGCTCCGAAGTTGATGATTATTTGGCTGACCCTATCCCCGATGCTATCAAATCTATCGAGCCGATATGTAGGTCGAGCAGGTGCCGCGACATCACCGAGCAGCACTACATCTTGCGGCACGCGAAATTTGGCTTATCGCTCGGTATTGTTACACACGCGATAGTGCTGATGCTCGATCGCGCACAGTAAACACTTCGCAACGCATACACAGCAGACACGCGCTATCAGCCAACTGGGATCTAGCCAAGCGGTTGCCATTTCTTCGATTCTTAGTAAATCCCGGCTCTTGCGTCATGGAACGGGAAATGTAAACAAAAAAGAAAGCAATGAGGTGAAAATATATGTATTGATGATCCCTTCGGGACCAATGTGACGATTGGAATTGAAATAGCTTCGATTTGTTGAAGTTTGTTAACCCCTATTCATAATACATGAATAACGGAGATGTTTGGATCTTATAGTTACACTTTTCTATTAAAAAAAATCAACAGCACTACACCCAGCCTAAGGAAATACCGATATCAGGGACAGCTGACTAACTAGGGAAAAAAAGAACAATATTTTTTGAAGCTTTGAGCTGTACGCGAATTATTCGTAATCAAATCTTACTAGTCTATTAGGTGTGAATGTGATTTATCGTTTATTTATCGTTCATCAACCGCATAAAATATTGCTTTCCATGTTATGGTTAACCGTATTTAGTGGTGCATTCATTCCGTTTTTTTAATCGGTATATTACCTCTAGCAAAGTGTCAAGCACTACTCTACTACCATTACGAAGCAGGCAAGAGAGAGAGCGAGACGTTGCAGTTGATTACGTTTGCAACAATGTTGCAGTTCAGTCACAATCTGTGTGTTGTACGTGCGTATCGTCGCGTTTCTTGGGTGCTTACGTTTACGTTCTTCGGTTGCTACGGAATACCGGAAGCACTATATGTATTGTCGACTGTTGCTGTTGACCCTGCTGCGCCGAGGTTTGATTAGCTTGTTAAATGGAGCCATATATTTGTTTCAGCATATTGTGCTGTGCAGAGTATGGCTTATCTTGCCATTTTACGCTCAATGTGATCGTAATGAAGTGGTGGATCGGTAACTTCGAAGGTGCAGCCTTCCAGTTACATATTTCGAAGGAAGCAAATAAAGTGTCATTAACTACATAAAGCAATCCTCTGGTGTATAAGAAACTGCGCTTAATGATCGGCCTTATTGATAGAATTTAGTGCAAATTGAGACTACCTAATCAATCATATTCATTCTCAGTTAAACCGTGATGTTTTGAGTGAAGAAATTTCCTTAAACTCTCGCGTATCTCTACGTCTATGTTGTTTTATGTGCTTAATTTACACCTTAGATGGGTGAACACTTTTAAACTAATTCAAAGTGCGATCACCTACCTTTACGCAGCACAAGCCAGGATCTGGGTTAATTTATATGAGATGGCTCTCGAAGTTTAATGTTTATTTTTCGCTTGATGTACAAGTAAGTCTTTTCGATGTTAGAACAGATTTAGATACAACATACAGATAAAACAAATAGATACAAGAAAGCACACCAAGAGACTGCATTTGACGCATAAACGGAAACACGGTCAGTGAAATCTGTTAACGAAATGCCCAGCTCAAAGACATCGTCGACGGCATTGAAGAAGATCCGGCATATGTGATCAGAGGAGCTGGATGATGTTGCACGTTCGGTGACGGCTAGCATAGCACGATTACGAAACTACTTGGCTGGCACGTACAAGTTGCCATGGAGGAGGCCCGCAATGAAGGACTGTCTAGATTGATGAATTCGCTCTCCTAAGGAAGGTAGTTCAAGGAACTTACACCTGGTCCGGTACCCTAGCGTCCTTTTCCAGGATTGAAACACAAATCACGTGAGTTTGCGCTGGATAGTCTCTAGAAGCGCCAGAGGTCTTATTACACAATGTTGGTATACTCCAGCAGCTAACGTATAAGTTAGCAGTAAACCGCTTACCTCCATTTCTTGTCTCTCTGTCTAGCGCCAGATTGAAAAGAATAACCACTAGTCCCTCTTCCTGGCATGACTAAAAATATAATAAAACTCTCCCTGTTGATAGTTTACTATGCGACATCACTTTACGATTCTGTAAATGATGATCAAATGTTAAGGCTGTTTTGGGATGTACTTGCAGAAAGATTTCAAAGAGGCAGTGTATTGATTCACATTATCGCAAATCAATCAAACTTTACAAAATATTCAATCGATTGGACAAGCACAGAAAGGTAAAATCGTTGGAAAATATGCAGCTAGCGTGAGCCTCCCCACATGAGTAAGGCTTCAGTCTGTGTGGTGCATTTAACTATGACTTTCAACCCCATCGCCCTCGAATGGGAACCACTTCCCAATGCCAAAGGAAGAATCGGTCATAGACCCTGCTGAGGGGGGTAGTAGAGTGGTGGTTAGCTCTGGCGGCTGGCTGGTTTGCCGTTTCACGCTGGCGGGAAAACTCGATCGTGTGCCGCGTGCTGCTTGCTTGATCGATCATTATTGTGCTCATAATGTTGTTGCTGTCCTTGAGACGAAGAGTGTAAACATGCGCGAGCGCTTGTATGCGTGTGTGTGTGTGTGTATGTGTGTGTTTTTTTGTGTGTGATCTAAACATCGTCTCATCGTTCTGGTCGTACTCTACTGAATGTCGGCCAAATTCCCCCTCTTTCCGTTATGAACCTCAAATCGCTCATTGGTCAATCAGTTGTAAATCGTTGGGGCATATCCAAGAGCGACGAAAGAGTTCGTGTATTTATATACAACTTTGTTAAACGTTTTAATTTTATGGTTTCGTATAATCGTATGGGATTTAAAGCAAAATAATCTCAGTTCGATGCAATTTTTAATTGTAAAAATATACACCTTATTTGCATTGATATCTTTGTGCCTTCTAGTATGCTTTGGTCCTTTCCTGATTATGACTTGATCCTTACTCTTGTACTAATAGGGGAAAGAAAACGAATCAAAACTATTCTTGTAATTGTTTGTTGCCGGCATTAGCTCTAAATCATGTACGTTTAAAATCAATCCAACGTACGGTCGTTGTATGCTTGTGCGCGGGAGTATACATGCGGCACAGCGAAGAGCAAGAGACGTGGACCAGGGTGAACCTGATCGTGTTTCGGTCAGGGACAATCTGGCGACCAGCTGAGAGAGAAAACCGGAGGACAAACCGAATTGATCCGCACGAGCATGTTCGTTATGATAGTGGACTTGAACCTAAACCGGTTCAACTGTGTGTGTATCTCACGATAGACAGAGAAATATGATTATGAACAGCTAAGGTAAAGCGGAGACTGAGATCGGAGGGAAAAAATTCACACAATAATATAAAGCGTCTAGTACTAATTAGGATTAATTAGGCATGCTGCTGGTAAGTGAAACTAAGTTGATAGATCATTAAGCATTGACTTAACTCGATACATTTTACATTGCATATTACGTCTAATACGTGTAGTATGCTGGAAAAACAACAGCAACATCTACTATTGCTCTATTGCAGGGGTCTCCATACTGTAACCCACGAAGATTAATAATGCTGTTAAATGTTTTTTTTTATTTTTTTTGTGTGATTAAAAAATGTTGATACAAAACTGACTGTTAAGTAAGAAGCAGAAGTTAGGATCTAGCAGCAAAGAAAGTTTAATTTATTTAAACCATGTAACGTTACTGTCTTTGATACACAAAATATCGAAGGAATAGCTATGCATAATACCAATTCCTTCCTTCGATATTATAAATGTTGAGTGTTGTTGCTTACTTATTTAGTTATTTATCTGGCGCTACAACCGTTTCGCGGTCTTGGTCTGCTGCAACAATCCTCGATACCGCTCACGGTCTAGCGCCGTCGTCTGTCAATCCAATATCCCGGCCGTTCTGTCTGTCCCAGAAGCGTATGTGAGTACTGAGACTGTAAAGGTTCTATACAGTCCCTGCTTCGTCCGTTGCGACAGGTATTTTGAGTGTAGAAGTTTCCTCAGGCTCTGTAGTATGACCGGTTGCAGCCAGCACCCTTGCGCTATGTTGTTATCGGTGCTGACTTTTGAGCCCAGATAGGTGAAGTTTTGGATGACTTCGAAGATGCGATCACCTATCTGTACATCACCCCTGCGTAAATCAGTGTTTGTTAGCAAAGCCGCTGGTGATTGTTAGTATTGCCGAATGCTCGATCCTGTGGTAAACTTATGCTACATAGGAGAGCCTCAAACCCCTGATGTATGTCATCAGCGTATGCCAGGATCTGGTGTGACTTATAGAAGATGGTCACCGAAGTTTTCACCTCCGAGTCTCGGATGGCCCTCTCTAGCGCCAGAATGAATAGGAGACAAGCATGCCCGTCGCCTTGGCGCAGATTCTTGGTCGTAGCAAAGGGCCATGAAAGTTTTCCATCCACCTTCACCTGGCATGTGATGTTGGTCATCGTCATTCGTACAAGCCTGGTAAGCTTGGCCGGGATTCCAAATGAGCTCATTGCGTAGTATAGTTTAATCCTGGTTATGCTGCACCGCCATCTTCTCCAAGATTTGCCGCATGGTGAAGTCAGTGGTTGATTTTCCTTTTCAGAATCCTCTCTGATAGTTTCCAACTATATCTTCAACTAATGGGACAAGTCTATCTTGTATTACTAGGGAGAGAATCTTGTAGGCGGTATTCAACACCGTAATACCCCCCTGTAGTTGCTGCACTCTAGCCTATCTACCTTCATGTATATCGTATAGATGAAACCGAGTTTCCAATCACAAGGCATCGATTCGCTATCCCATACCTCAGTAATAATTTGATGAATTTTCTGCTCGAGCTGCTGTATGTACCTGGTGCCTTGTTGTTCTTGAACCGACGGATGGCCTTTGAAATGTTCACTGATGAACTCAATGAAAACAATGTACCAAAACCAAAACTCATCAAACGTTATTTGACAGGCCAGGCCCACCGTAAGTTGTTACCTTCCGAATGAACGAACCGAACGAAATGTTCCTAATTTTTTCCATCATCTGTCACTGCTTGCTACTCTGATAGCAGTGCTACTGAAAACCTTGGAAAAACCCTGCTCTATAGTGCATGCAACATTCGGCGTCAAGTGCATCGTGATCATAAATCAAGTGGCACTCACACAATTGTGCACCTACGTCGTGTGCTTCGCCACAGTTGCGTTCTGTTCGAACATTAACGCACAAAGGTGGCATCGTGAGTGGCCGGCCGAACGAACATGGATGATGAGACACACCGTGTCGTGTGCCCGGGCGGCAGGAATCGGGAGTGCAACCATGACGTTTCTTGTAACACATTCCGCCACCGGTGTTTATCCATTCCCAGCATTCAAAATTCAAACCTGAAAACTGCACTCCATAATTCACCTCGCCCTCACCGTTCGTGCATGTGTGTCTCGTTGTATTTATGTGCTAATCAGTGGCAATTAGGTATGCAAATTATATCTTCACCGTTTGCTGCTACTGTATTATGCATTCTGGCACGGGAGGAAGAAAGAATGGATAAAAATAAAACTCTAGCCCCAGCAAAGTCACCCCGTCGGCAGGCGAGAGGCCCTCTTGGTTGGGAATGGTGGGTGTGTCTAAGCCGAGATACAATTAAAATGTAATGCAGTAGCATGCGGTTCTATGTGCAGCTGGATGTGGTTCTTCTTTTCCTGCCAGCAGCCAGCAGTAGCCCCAGGTAGCAGCCCAGCTTGCTCGATGGTATGTGATTATTTTTTCATTATCATACATGCTCGCGCGCCTGGGTGGTCTGTGATCTGGTGAACCGCTTGTGCTGTTGTTGCTGGCCGTATTTTTTTTTTCGCTGTGCCATCAAGAATAGTTTGCGCTACGCGGATACTAGGCTACAAAATCGTGCATCGTGTGCAGAATGTACGGATAGAACAGATGCTTCGATTGGTGCACAATGGCCACACGGTGTGTGTACTGTTGCGAGCGATGTACCCTGCCAGCAGCGCACGGTAAAACATAGGGCGAAGGGGACAACATAAGCATGCTACCTGTCCGCTACTCAATTAGTATACAAATTAAATTCGAACAACGTGCTACACTGTGTTGTTCCGATTTAAAAGAGGCGTTTAAACTCTGATACATGTGTTTGTGTGCTAGATAGAAGCGCAACATAGTGTTCTCTCTCGCTCTCTCTTTCTCTTTCAGTCTCACATGCCATCAAAACCGGAGCTGGAAATAAAAACCTGCCGCCCGACCGGTGTGTCCTTTTGTCGTCCGATGGAGTATGGGAAGGATGCTCAAAGATTTTTCCTCACTTTGTTTTATATCAAAAAACCACAAACTTTAACAAACACCCTAGCCTACACGCCGGACATAACGGAATGAACCTTCCCAGCCACGCTAGCCTAGAACGATAAAATGAAGTGAGAAGCAGCAGCCGGCTTCGGTTCTCTAGCGCACACCGCACATATGGGGTCCGTGATCGATGAGGATGATCGTGCCTCGATCGTATGGACTCATACCTTTGCGTTACTTTGATCTTTTACTTTCGTGTTGTAAGGAATCTTTGTTGATGTAGTAGATAATTTAAAAGTCATGTGCTTGATTTTTTTTTCTCAGTATCTATCAATTTCACATCTATCTATCTATCACATGGTCAATTGCAAACGCAAAAACCTGCAAACCAAAGTATTGAACATAATTCGGTTGCTAAAGGTTTATCTTCCTATACACAGATACTCAGGATTTTTCTTTCGATGATCTTTGATAGAGATCATCCAGCTTTTGTCGACTTTTGACACACATCTTTCGAAAGACATTGAATGCGTTATCAATTGAGGAACGGTCATTGGAGGTTTTCTTGTATTTTGAATTTTATCCCTATACGAAGAAGTTGGATTTTACTGAGGCACTTTGTGATTACTGTCCATAACCCAGTCGGCGAATTGTAAATACAAAAGGAAGAAATTGGAAAACGTTTAAATAGGCGACAGATGTCGGCCTCCCAATATTATTGCAAGACTCTTCATATTTCAAAGCTTTATAGGCAGAACGCTTTATAGGGCACCGGGGCGGCCCGGTGGTAGATGCGACAGCGGCGCCGGTCTTCACACGGCAGGACCGGGGTTCAAGTCTCATCTGGGCCGTTCCCCCATAGTGAGGACTGACTATCCAACTATGCGGTAACAATAAGTCTAGTAAGCCAGAAATGGCAGGCATGACCTAAGAGGTCTTTAGGCCAAACAAGAAGAAGATAGGCAGAAACTAGCAAGGAAAAGTAGAGCTTTATCGATGAGAATCAAGGATCCAGGCATCAGAGTATCCATCCATACTGTAAAGACTATACTGGCCAAAGTAGACATTGCTTTAGAATACTTGTTTTAGATCAATGTCAAATCTAAACCAATATCCGCCGGCATCTTCACGCAGAACTTGAAGAGGCGAATGAGGTCTCTAAGACCCAAAGCCTCTATAAATAAAAGAAAAAACAAGTTACTCAGAACGAGTGGCGTTCGATGTTAATCAAAAATATCCTTTTGCTTTAACACGTGTGGTCGGTCGAAGAGACTCGCAACTGACCTGAAAAGGAGTAAATTTTTGGGCAAATTTACATTACAACATACTCAATTTAATTTATATGTTTCACACACCTGTACTGGATAAAAAAACTACTGTTTTATCGACTAAAAAATGGAAAAATTACTACTTTATGAGCAATGTGTTATGGTGAAATCGATCATATCGAGCTTTTAATTGTTAAACAAACTTTTTTATATTGTGACAACATCATCCAGAGCCACACCAAGAACCCTTAAAACCGGCATTTGGACCGTTTGTAACTCTATCATTTGATAAAGCAATCCGACACCGAAGCGGTTACATTTATAATTAAAAGATCACATCACTGCGTACACACGGCGGTACTGCGGTGGGTCAAACACCTCCCACGGGGCCGCAATAAATGATGGACACCTTGAGTTGAGTGTGCCACCTCGGAAACGACGATATAATAAACGGAGATCGTAGGACAGAGGATAGCGCTATACACACACAAAAAAAACCGGGGGAGAAGCGCAAACGGTTCTTGTTGTCGCTGGCGATCACATTTATAACGACGATTACGAGCATGATAAAGCTGTAAATGTGTGAAATAATGTTGCCAGATGCAATTTAGCTATTGCAGCTGCATTTTCATCACCTTCCCCTTTCCGCCCGCCCCTCACCGCACAGCTTCTCAGCCTCCCCTAGCTAGAAACATTATCGCCATCAAGCTCTAAGAGCTACACCTATATAGCTTTCAATCAATTATCGCGATAACGATGATTTAACAATCAAATAATTTGCACATTTCTATGCGAATAGAAGGCAGACGCTTTGTGAAAGGCATACATCATCCATTCTAGTTTCCCTCCTTGCCCCCCATCGGCATCCCACCACCTCTCTGTTTCGCGCGTTTCCTTCGATAACGATCGCTTCAACGGGTGCTGTTCAACTGCATTATTCGCTCGGATCGGGCCACCCCAGCAGCGTCTGGGGTTGGTGTGTAGTGTGCTTATGATGATGGGGCGTTGATGGCGATCTTTGCTCCTCTCGCGATCGTTGTCAGTGATTGTGCCCCCTCGGGGGGAGGGGAGAAGTGCAACAAGCGATTGTTGCAAGTGCATTGTTCCCTCCAACTGTGCACAAGTGCAGGGTCGATTGTATCTCGATGATGATGATGGGGCGGGATCGTTGCAGCTCGGTTCGCGCTCGCTAAACGTAGCGCTAATCGATGGAAACCGTCGCGCACGGGTGTCTCACCGTCGTCGTCATTTTCGTCTGTCATCGGCTGTTGCCAAGCAGGCACAAACCTCCGGGGCGCAAAATTGTCGTGATTCTGCGAATGTGTTCATCGCCCGGTTTTAATTGAAGAATTGAATGGGTTTTTCCTTATCACGGTTCCCGGAATGTCTTTCACGGCAGTGTGATGATGACACACACGGAGTGAGCCGGCAACAGGTCGTGCGTGTCTTATTTGTGCACTGTTGCCAGGCCGACATCAAAGTGCCGCCGGTTTTCCTTGAAGCTTCCACACAGCCACACAGCATGCGTGTGTGTCTAGGGGGCTGCCTTACCTATGTTCTATATTCCTCTATGCAGCGCGACACCCCAGCCGTTTGTGATGAAGGGATAAAGGCAACAGTAGTACATGCACACACACACACGGGACTACTGTCCTCATGGCGACGCGTAGGTGGTTGCAAATCGCAACGTGTGTGTGTGTTTGTGACTTGCTTGGCTGCCTCTGTTCACACACAACTATCACCAGGAGGATGTTTGGGTTTGCTAGTCTAGTGCGCCGAGAAAAGTGTTCAAAGCTCGTCCATAGCACAAGCTCACAGTAATTTTCGTCTCCGGTACACCTCTATGTAGTTTGCCAGCAGACTGCAACCGAACGGTAAGCAATTAACATTTTATTTTAGAATATCGATCGCA
The DNA here is from genome assembly GCA_002091835.1 of Anopheles maculatus. Lineage (NCBI taxonomy): Eukaryota > Metazoa > Arthropoda > Insecta > Diptera > Culicidae > Anopheles > Anopheles maculatus. Next base: position 443,437 of record KZ061551.1, read on the forward strand.
TCTGGCTGTTGCACAAACGAGATACTGTACTGAACATTTTCAACCTGTTTGGATAAGGTGTACCGCTCAAGAAGTCGGAAGACTATGAAGCTTCTTTTCTTATTACTTGTGGATTTTTTCATTTCATTTCAGTTCAGTTTTACACACCGACGCACAATGTTTTAATTGCATCGCACATATAAGTTCCTTGTTGTGTGCAAGGACGTAATTCGCTCCTTGCTTGGCAAAGATTTTGTTACAGTAAAGGATTCATTTTCTAATCCGTATCGGATGTATAATAAAATATAAAGTTCTTCTTCTTCTTCTTCTCTGGCACTACAACCTCTGTAGGTCTTGACCTGCTAGCAATTGCTAGTTTTCTGTGACTTATTTACACCCGTAGCTAGATAGTCAGTCATGCGTACGGGGAGGCGGTCCGCCGGGATACCAACCCCGGTCCTTCCGTGTGAAGACCGGTGCCGCTATCGGATACACCACCGGGCCGCCCGTTCAGGGAACATTTATAAAGTCAATATAAAGTTCAGGGAACATTTATTGACCCTATCTAACAAAGAAAGAGATCAATACACCTTAAGGTATTAACAGTACGAGAGGATATTCATTTACTATGATATAAACAATGGAATTGTCACATTTGATATACAAACTTTTAAATATAAAAATATCATTCAAAAATATTCCGATGTTCTGTTCAGAAGCGTGTATTATTGATATTGGAATGTTAATTTAAGTAATGCTGCTGTATATTGGAAGTTTATTTTCTTTCCACATTGCTGATAGATTATGTGGAAATCTACAGTCAATTTCCTGGATTAAAAGTAGTCAAAACATTAATGGTAATACCTATAACTAAATGGTTTTGACTTGTAATGGGAGAGAATGGAGAAAAAGGAAAGGAAGGTCTCTCTTAATCAAAAAAAATTTCTCTTACTCAAACATTATTTTTTAATCCGCTTTGAACGAATCAAGCCAGAAAATACCTCCCCGACCAAATCAAACTTTTTTCGTTCCGTTGCCAAACGTTTGCGTATAAAATTGTATTATCTTCGTAATTGTATATCATTTGATGGTTATTAGCGATAAGTATTCTCGCAGCTACCAGTAGAGTTGTACATTAATCAAATCAAAACGCAGTAAAGAATCAGTTTGCAAGCTTCCGTAGTCATTGCTCATGGCGTATAAAATTGTATTATCTTCGTAATTGTATATCATTTGATGGTTATTAGCGATAAGTATTCTCGCAGCTACCAGTAGAGTTGTACATTAATCAAATCAAAACGCAGTAAAGAATCAGTTTGCAAGCTTCCGTAGTCATTGCTCATGTTCTATGCTACATCACACACCCACACTCACTGATACGTGGTACTTCCCTGGGATAAAATGCAGTATTTCACGCGATTATGCAAGCGACCACAAAGTGCTTAAACATGCAAATTTGCTCAATCTTTTGAAGCGTGATTGCAGGTCTAGCAAGCAAAAAAGTAACCGAGCCGAGGGCAGGCCGGCCGTTTATCTTTCGCAGTCCGAAGCGTGTGCCATCTTCTGACGTCGTCGAATTGTGTTCGTTTTGTTGCCACGACATGCCGCCTCCGCCGTCTGTCTAAAACGTTCCACTGGTGAGCGGAGGGAGTGTATCCCATTCCGACGCATGTGTGTGCACTGGTGGTTGGATTGATGCAATAAAATAAGATGCATATACATTCTCGAGTCTCGGCGTTTTTTTTTTTTTACTCATATGCAGTAAGCTCCCCATCTGTCATCAGGAACTCGTAAGCGAAGGGGCATGACGTACGGTTGATTTCTCTCTGTCTCTCACTTACTGCTGCCGGTGCTCATCGTTGCCGTTTTGGTTGATGTGATTATAACATCATGATGTTCCTTTCCATTTGCTGCCACAGTCCGGTCTGTCATCCACTGTGTTTAAATAAACTGTGCGGGGGAGTGGAAACACTGTAATTCCTTGGGGCAGCAGCTGATTGTCAGGCTACTTGCTGAGGGGTGTGTTTGGTTGAAGGTTAAATTGCTTTTCTAAAGGATCTGCCGGCGCGGAAGATGTGATGCGTTGGGAAAATGTAATGATGTGTAGGATGCATAGAATAAGAAACTGTTGAATAAATGGTAGAATATCATGTATGCAAAGTATGTTATTAAAATCGAATTCATTTGTGAAGAATAACTTTAAAAGAGTCTACCGGATATCTACCCGTAACTTACAGTTCGCATCTTGATCGTCTGTTTTAATTAATGTATATGTAAACAATCAATTGACGTTTAATTATAATTCTTTTTCTAGATTCAAGAAACACTGTTTTGTGATTCTCCATAATACGCTCTACATTTATCTTCATTTTGGTTTTGGTTTGACTTTACAGTATCACGCAGAATATCCGTTCAAAGATCACAACCCGCCAGACATCGAGCTCATCGAAAAGTTCTGCAAAGATGTGTACAACTTCTTGAACGCTGATAGATCTCACGTCGTAGCAATCCATTGCAAAGCTGGCAAAGGTCGAACGGGTAAGTTGTGTTTGTAATGTTTTTTTGTTTGTTTAGTTTGACCCACTCATACGATAGTAAGTAAGAGTCCATCGTTGTGCACATTCATCGTTGGTATAATGAGTAAAATATATTTCGTGAGAAAGGCAACAGATGTTGAAAGTTGACGAACGCGCGCCATAGGAAATCGATAAGATGGCAATTTGAATGCATATCGGGTGTTGCTTGTGTGTTCGCTATTATCGCGATTGGATCATGATCGTGCAGTGTCACGTTTGAACCGAACCTTTGCTATACGTTTGCCAATTAACGTTATTAACGATTATTTCTGTTCCATATGGTTTTAATTTTTAAGTGCATCTTAGCTTTAATTATGCACGAGATCTGGATGCGTTTACATTTTAATAAATGTTTGTGCAATGCGTATCCTTGTATGGCACAACCGACAACCGTCTGATAGCACTAAAAACTCTTAAGGATTTTGTATGTTATATGTTACTGAACATTTAGGAATTTTTTATATGTTTGCATGCGTTTACACTGTTTCTCAGACATTTTTCAATCTTTCATATAGTTTTATGAATGTTTTGGGGGCGGACCATACCGCAGATTATTGGAGTTTACAAATGTCTTTGAATAATTTGCATTTTTTACCGGGGAAACGTCAAATAACATCGAGATATCCTGTACTATAGTAATTTATAATTTATTTAAAAAAATGTCATTATTTGCATGCGTTGTTTCATTGTGACATAGACAATAAAGCCTACAGTTTGAAACCGGTTAAAACTAATGCATTTGTTCACTTTCTGCTCAGGAACGATGATCTGCTGCTACATGCTGTACGACAATACCTTCCAGACAGCCAATGAAGCACTGACGTACTACGCCGAAAAGCGCACAAAGGACAAGAAAGGAGTCACCATCCCTTCGCAACGCCGATACGTGGAGTATTTCGAACAGTTGCTGCGTAACAATCTGACCTACCGAAAAGTGTCGCTATATGTAAGACTCTTACATTGAAGGCACAATACCTACTGCTTGTAGATGAACGTTTTTAATTCAAATAAATAATGAAAACAATTTTACCTTTAAAAGGTTCTCGAACTGCGCATCTTTCCCGCCGATTTACCGCTGAAAGTTGGATCCATCCAGCAGAAGGATTCGAAGGAATCACTGCCATTGATGAAGTTCCGCCGCACGGAGGATTACATATCGGTGGAGCTTGATTGCTGTATGCCACTAGCCGGTGATGTGAAGGTTGAATTCCGTTCCAACAAACTGGACAAGGGATGGCATTTTTGGTTCAATACGTTTTTCGTCGAGCTCGCTGGTACCTGTGAGTATACATACAAATATAAGGCAAGAAACTGCCGATATTATTAACAGGATTGATGCGCGTAGTTGGAAGAGTGTGCACCTTCTATATTTGTAAAACATGGTTTCCCTGTTTAACCGTTGACATTTTCGTACAGATGATTCCCAGGGTCGATTGGTTCTGGTGTTGGACAAAAAAGAGATTGACGATGCCCATAAAGGGAACGCCAAAAAGTGCCCGGAACAGGTACGTTAGAGATGTGTTTTTGTTTTTGTATTCTATAACGAACGCAATAAAATAACGTCACTGATTTATAAATGCTGATCTGTTGCAGGTGCAAGTCTTTCTGAATCCACGCGGCAAGAGTTCGGATAATTTGGACGCAAAGCCACCGACGCAGTCTCTAATCGACGGCATTCAGAAGAGCGCTTCACAAAATAACCATCACGTGCTACATTACCAACAGCAGCCGGTACCGCAGGAGCAGCAGCTGCAGCAAAGGCATTATATTGCCTTGCGGGATCCACCAAACCGTAGTCCATCGCTCAACTACAACGAGCTGCATCATCGATCCGTGAACAACAATCGCGCTTCGCTGGGCAATAATCAGCAAAATAGCGGCATTTATTGTAACATCGGGATGAACATTCCGGATGTCGAAAGGCAGACACAACAGCAGCAACAGCAACAGCTTCAGTTGCAGCAGCAGCAGCAGCAACAGCAGCAGCAGCAGCAGCAGCAGCAACAGCAGCAGCAACAGCAGCAGCAGCAGCAACAGCAGCTGCAACAGCAGCTGCAGCAGCAGCAGCAGCAGCAGCAGCAGCAGCAGCAACAGCAACAGCAGCAGCAGCAGCAGCAGCAACAGCAACAGCAGCAGCAGCGTCAGCTGAATCATTCCGGAGGCTCTTCGGAGGGTACGGATGAAGATTGGGAATCCGGTGAGTGTCATACAGTAGTATCGGAAACCATGTGCAAATCTAGACCAACTACAACAGCTACTACATCAGCAACAACCGCGAATACAACAACAGCTACGATTACCTCGATCACTACAGCTACAAAAATCCCCAGTACAACAACACCCATTCTTACCACATCCAACCAAACCAGTAGTAGTAGTAGTAGTAGTTGCCCCGATGTACAATGTCCACCAATCATACCACCGGTGCGAGCAACGATGGTAGTAGCAATGGCAGCAACAGGAGCAACCGTACCTCTCCCCAGCAACAAAATCTGTGCCTCCCTTCCCTCCTCTTCCGCTCGTCGTTGTTGCATCAGTGACAACGAAAATTACCTTCTCACTCGTAGTAATTGTGGCCTCATCAGTAAAGGTAGTAAAACTAGTTATGAGCCCTGTAGTAGTGATAGTAGTACCATTATCAACAACACCACCACCCCCACCAACCAAACTCTTAACCAAATCTGCCGATTCCATCCGATCCAACCCCTTTCGGCAAACGACGAAAATCCGCCATTCCGATCTGGTTCCGCTTCCGATGGCTCCTCGTCGTTAGCGGTGATGTTGTATGATGCAAGTTCGGTACAATTCGGTAACTACTATACTGATCGTTTGTTGCGAGAATCTCACACGTCGGGGGCCGGTAGTGCCGTTCCACTGCAGGCTGAAGCGGTGGAGTCGCACGGGAACGCGAAATCAGGAATGCTTGGTTCGGTGGATCGATCCGCCTCTAGGGGTGATCCCAGTGAATTGGTAAACGTTTCATCAGTACAAGATCTCACAGACCGCGGTGCTAGTGGAGGTGGCGACAAACAAGCCAAACTTTCATCCTCATCCCCCTTCCGGAGGTTCGGTATGGCTATGAGACGTAAGAAGAAGCGTTCCCTAAAGCTGAAACACGCTGCCACCGGGAGCAGCAATGGCGGTATCGGTGGGAACACCACACTGTACGGGTCCTGTGCCAGCAATCTCTCCGGCATTTCGGTGGGTAACGGTTCGATGAAGGGTATGATCGCTGCCAGTGATGGTAGCGGAGTGGGTGGTAGCAGCAAAAGATCGAAGCTAAAATTTCGTTGGCTTCGCAATATGCGTAGCAACCCCAACCTGAAGGAGACGCTTGCCAACAGCGTTCAGCTTCGCACGACGACCACTATTGGATCGGGCACCAGCAGTAGTAGTTGCTTGCTGGAAGCACCAAAAGGCACAGCTACTACGACCACCACCACATCGAACGTGCCCATTCCGAAAAGCCCACCGGTAACTTCCAAGATGCCCATACTAGACGATGCGTGTAGTAGTGGTGGTGTCGCCGGCAGCACAAAGCTAGCAGCAGGCGACGTTGTTGCTGACACGAAAGAGATCGCTTTCACCGACTATTACTCATTTCTCTGTGATAATCAGCTGAGCTATGAATCGCCAAGTAAGAGTCCGGGGAACATGATGCGGCTAGAGTTGGCACTCGCACGTCGCCCATCCACTATCGAAGAGGTGCTACAGCAGCAACCACCGACACCACCACCACCGCCGTCCCCTACTGTGCCACCACTGTCATCGCCGGCAGCAATCACGGTACGATCCGACACGGGCTGTAGCGTCGTGAAACCGAGCGCGGCAAACGTGCGGATCGGGTTTGATGTAAGTCCTGTGCCGGCATCACCCGTCGATAGTGTCGTGCAAGGTTCTTCGCTTGAGAGTTCGTTCGAGATGATTGAGAAAGGTGACGCGGCACTAATGGAACCGGCCAAGAATCTTTCCTCCATCGAACGTGCTGATGGAGGATTGACACTGGCTTCCGGTAGTGGTGCTGCAGGACACAGTTTCTGCAACAAACTATTGCAACACATTGTTACCTCGGTAAGCGGAGGGCGTAAGGGTGCAATCGATGCAACGGTTTCAAACGAATGCAAAAAACAGGATGTAGGCGAAGGATCACTCGAATGTTCTACTGCGGACGGTGCTACAAACAGCATTCGGCGTTCGTCGTCATCATCCTGTTCGTCCCTGACGATGGTACCATCGGCAGAAACGGGCGGAAGTCCCGTCCTAGCACGTAGCAATCGTTGTGCACCGTTTTCGTTTCGCGATATACGGTCCGAGCTGCGCGCAGCCATGAAGATACCGAATGCAAAACCCCGAACCCAAACGGGCTCGTCCTCTTCGTCTTCGTCATCGAACATCGCTTCTGCTGTACGTTCAATCGAGCGAACGCTGAGCGCTCCGGTCGCGGTACAAACACTCGAATCGAGCGCTGGAAACATGGCGAATGTCGTTGAGTTTGCGTCTTTCACTGGCAAAACAACCGCCTCCGCTAGCACCAACGCGTCCACTGCTAACGGATCGTTGTTACCGATGCTGAATCGATCGCAGTCCGATCGCCAGCTAGGCGATGAACATCGATCTGCTGGCCATCGGCGATCGGGCTTAGGACACTGATATATATCAGGCTTTTTTTTTCGATTCCTCCCTCTTTGGTTTCCCTTTCATAGATATTCCCATTTAGCACAAAAATCCCATTACCATATTCACTTTAATTTTTACACAAATACAAAAAAAAAAAAAAAACACACACACGCACACATGAACGCGACATCGGACGAAATGTTTCTATTAGGAGACACAAACACATAAAACAAATAGATACATATATATATACAACCAGTTGTGTGGTGGTCAACTACTTCTCCGGTTGACGATCGACAAGTTTGGAAATAACTAGGGAGGTTTAATCGATCAAAAAATAACTCTGTAACGTAAAATCAACACATTTCAATTGGCAAGCATTGCTGTGATTTATAACGATCGCTTGATGATCACGGAGTGGAGTGAGCATATATAGGAACCGATATTGGAATGATCGTAACACCGATAGAAAAACAAAATAGTGATAGATGATCGTGTTCTAATTCATGTAGCTAGCAGCGATACAACGCGATTACTTAAGCGCAAAAGGAAATCGAGCAGTAGAGCATAATATTAGTTTTATTTTTGTTGCGTTTCTGTTTCATTTTTCGTACCTTTGAATTTGGTCAGTCTATCGATGTGTGTCGTACAGTGATATAGTATCGTCAAACATTGTTGTTTAGAGTTATAGATTGTTGAAAGCTAGTGCTAGTGAATGAATCAATACAGATGATAATTACTAACATCTGACGAGAACCCGAATGAATACACAGATTGCCTAGATGTATAGGTGTGTTAGACAGACAAAGTAGTGCAAATAATAAAAGGTTAGCTAGATATTTTTTAAAACGCCGCGCAAGATAGTAGTACAATGACGCCCCTGCTGTTGATTGTTCTGCAACGTTTACAAGCGTTGTGAGAAACTGTAGCTGCTATTGCTCCCCGTGAGAATACTTGTTGTTTGCCTAGTAATGGCTCCCACTCCGATTCAAGCACTATTTTAGAAGAAAAAAAACAGAGGATCTATTTTGTTGTTATACCTTTGCGCTATCGTCCAGTTTCTATTTTGTTTAGATTTTGTGTTTAGTTGTTTAAAACGTATGTTCTGTTATCTATCTGCGAATCTGCGAGAACGTTTCTGCTCCCCGCCTCAAATTGATTCTATAATAATTATATACCGATCGATAGATTAAAGAGTAATCAAAACACTTTACAAACGTTACAAAAGTTGCCCAGTGTGATTTTACTTTTTCTCGTAATGCGCGCTTTCGCAATGTTGCAGGATGTTAAACGGAAGAGGCAGACGCATTGCACCCACGATCCGTTAAGAGCGGATATACTTTTGACTTTTGAATGGAAAAGCACTTTACATTGCACAATAAGCGTTTGCCTTCCATGTTTTCGTTCTCAGCAGCTAGTTATAACGTATGCATTAAAAAGGGTACTGTTTTTAACGATGTTTCATTATATCCCCCAAGCGTTCATCGTCTTTTGTCATACATTTGATGCAAAGCGTTATTAATTAATCAGGCCCAATGAATGCCAAAACAGTCGAGTCTGGACAATTAAAGCTTGAGAAGTTGGAAATATTGAGGCACATCCTGATGTCCAGTTATAACCGCGTTATGTTTTACAGTTTTTCTTTAATTCTTCTGACAAGAAGAAGGAAATAAATAGCTTAAACATGTGCCGAAAATTCAATTATACGACATCTATAGCTCGGAAACAGGATGGAAACGTTTCTGTCGATTGCTTCTTGAACGAAGGTGATTCGTGCGATATTTAATTCATATAGTTATCAGTAGTATGGTTTTAACTGTGTCGTTCAAAGTGCCACCATTTTTAATGCATACGTTACATCGTTGTGAAAAGATTTGAGAAACTCAACATTGTCAATAACTTAACTGTATTGCAATATTTGTTATAAATGTACAAACAGATCATCACTGTGGCTGGCTAAACCATCAAGACCAATCATTTAAAAATCACTGGCGCAAATGGCGGCTGTCTATGCTTGTCGGGTCACATATATTCCATGTATTATACTCCATCATTTTTTTCTATTTGTTATTTAATGCACACGTTCATGATGCAGACAGCTAACAACTCTATCACACGACTTTTAGCATAGCTTGCGTATTGCCCAGATATAACAGATAGGACACGGTTTGACGCGTTCACTTAAAAGAAGTTTTCTAAATCTTCATCACGCGTCCAATTTTGTAAAAAAAAACACAAAAAACTAATGTTGTAACATTTCGCAATGCAAGCTAGGTAGCTTTATTTTAATGTTTTTATCAGTGCACCATATAACGATCATATTGTACAAGTATTACACGTTTGTGGAATGGTGCAAAGCACAATTAACTAACAGCTAATATACGACACATACATTCACACAGCAAGAAAACTCTTCTACACACACATACACGCGACACGACGATCGACCTACCTTTCCTAGCTAGTACATTTTCAACATTTACCACCTTATCCCCTTCCCAAAGACACACACACAAACGTCCACTAATCATTAAACCCTCGTTCTCATGTTATCATCACGCCACTGTATCCTCCTACTAAAGGTGTTGTCCGTTCAATGATTGTAAATTATATTTTTTAGCAAAGAACTACGGAAACTTTGTAAACTCATTACAAATAGTCCCTCAAAGAAAGTACACTACCGCTATCCATTTTAGTCACTTTCTGCACGCTTCTTGCTGTGGTACGAGGTGTGACGGCTCATATCATTCTCCAATATATTGTCTTGTGGTCTCTTTTGTAAGAATCCGTGTATGAATGATTGTTTGAATGTTGGATGGTGTAGATAGTGTACTACATGTTTTGGTGGAAGGAATGTTGTTGTAGGAATGTTTAACCGATTGGGACTGACTGGTTGGGTGTATAAGCAAAGGAAAGCTCTATTATAATATTGCTATCCGAGGCATGATGATGAAAAACAAGGAAATAACCTCTGTCCAATTAACAAATCTGCAGTACTCGATCTAGAGATTGTAAACCGATCGAAAACAGCTAAATCGATGTATTAATTTCGAAACCGTTGTCAAAAAGTGGTGCTCACCAATTCCTCCAATTTCTAAGGGTTTAACTTGTTACATCGTCGTGCCTCGGATAGTTCGAAAGGAAACACTTGCTATTTACGAAATCGAATGGCGATCAACCACACACAACCTTAACCTAGAAAATATGTGTGGAATGGTGCAGGTCACGTAAGAAAAAATGGATTAATATTCTCCGCATGATTTAGAAAGAGATTTTGTGCGTCGTGATCGCTGTGCTGCTGCCCTTAAATGTTCCCTATCTTCTAATCTAAGTCCTGCTGTCTGCTATTCCAACTTTTCTTCTGCTATTTTTTTTACATCTGAAGATGACTCTTCCTCACACGAGTCAGAAGCCATCGGGACTAGCAAACGAAAGGATACGCTCTGAAATAATGGCATATTCTGCAAATCTTTATTCGTCGTTTAGCAACAGTGTCCTTCGCCATTTCAGTGTATAATTTAAACTTACCTTTGCCCTATACTTCCTATACTGCCATAACTTCCTCCCTCCAGGTAAAAGTACACGGATGCTAAGTTCCTTGATCGGTCGCGTCAGCAGTACGATACGGAAGTTTACGTCTAACGTTCGAGGCTCATCCGCCATATTTACTGCAAGTCCGGAAGGGATGGAAGCCTCCACCTCGTACACAACCAAACAACAAAACGAGCAGCAACGGCGTTCGTCGATGATGCTGCCCCGTCGGATTACCTCTTCCAATCTGGATGTACCTCTGTTCAAGCGTCAACCGCCGGCGGTTGCATCGAGCTCGTCTTCTGCCTCATGCATCATTCCATCGTCTAGCGTCGCGTCGGCATCGTCGTCCGGATCGGCGTTCGGGACGACGCAGCGCTTTACGGCGGAAACTTCATCTTTGGACGAGGAGAAAATGATGCTACTGTCGAGCGTTGGCGATGCTTTATACGCTGAAACTGGCACGGACACCGACGATAGCGGTCTGCCGACACGGCCACCGTCACATACCGATCCGTATCAGTTCGACAGTTTTCCGTCACCGTTCGACAATGAGCGTCTGATCGTGGAAAAATCTTCCTCGGAGAAGATGCTGCAAACGAACGTCCTTGATGGGGTTTATCAGTACGCGTTGCGCCGTGGTTCGTCGGACGATCGTTTACCATCCTGTCCACCTTCGGACAGCGGTCGCGGAAGCACTGAAAAGACCACCTAAGGTGTGGTGATAGCGCGATATTAACACCGAAAAGAGCTGGTGATGATAAATATGAAAATCGTTACGCGAATGGTGATGGGAGTTAGCGAAACACGATCGTTGGAATTAGTGTGAAATGATACTAACCGAACGATCGAATGATAGAAGAGAAACGGTGTAGTACAGTGGTACGAGGCAATAGTGTCTCTTGTTTATACCGCGCTTTGGTATTGGGATCAATATGTTAATACGGTTTAACTGTGTTGCATAATGCGAAAACTATGTGCAGTCGAATCATCCTTCGATTAGCTCGAAGCATCATTACTTCGATGCGACATTCCATCTCATTAGATTGAATTCTTCCTTACGTGGTACACTGCATCCTTTTGTAGTTTTCCTACATAGGCCCTAGGGAATGTAATCGAAAGGATAGCAAGTGTACACTTACGTATTAATCAGCAATCCAGTTGATTTCAGCTGCGTGCAATATCGGTGTATTTTGTTTGTTTGGCCTCTTTCTGTTGCGATACAGCATAGGCAGCATGCGAGTTATTAGCATCGGAAATCACCAAACGATTTATTTTGGCAGTTGTGTGTTGTGTTTGAATGTTAATGTTGGACATTAACTCTCCAATAGCTATTGCATTGATACATATGTAGATTGTATCTATTCGACAAAGTCGTGAATATCGACGTTCGACGTTCTCTTAGTAGTGATAAAATAAATCGAAGCTGGATTTTGGTTTATTACCATTTTAGTTTTTACTCTGTTAATTTTTGTTGCACGCACGGGAATACGGCGCATTTAGCAATTTGATTTGAACAAAATGTTACGTTATATGCAATACTCTTTTTTTTTTTTTTTTGGAGCACAACTAAACGACAGCACTTGTGAAACCTTATTTTAAGTATCAATATTATTGAAGATAGATATTCTAAGCGTTGCACCGTTATCTAGAGATTTTGCATGGAATCGGTGTGTCAAGTATAAATGTGACGAAATCCACCGAAAATACGGCATGAAATACAATGAATGCAAATGCAGTGGATGTGACGTGTTGTGGTTGCATTGTATGTCTCGTATCACTAGTGCACATGGTGGACATACATATTACTCAGTTGGATAAGTAATACGACTGTTATCCCTTTTTTCCTATCCCTCACACATGCACACACACACACATATATACTGATCCTCATGTTCCGTCTCTTCTCGTTCCCCCAATTGTTGTACTCTGTTGAACGCCGAATATTGTTGCTTACTTACTCTTGTTCATACTTACTGTTGTAGGAGTCAATAACTTTGCCTTTCTAAATAACTAGTTGGTTTCTTTGAGGGTAAAGTCTGCCAAATCATCATCATCTTTTTGTAGAAAGAAGGGTACTCATGTCTGCATGCTTTAAGAATACCAAGCCAGGTTGTGACATTGTCGTCTGTCCCTCTCACAGCGTGTATTGTATAGGAAGACAATGGCAAGCCTCCAAAGTCAGATGGGTATAGCAGGATAGATCTAATTTCCTCTTGATTCAATCTAGTGTCCGTCTGGACCTTCCTCATTATGTAATTAGCTTGTGCCATTTGATTTAAAATGAAAGCAACATCCGGTGTCCAAGAGGAAGCGTCAGTTATGGTATTGATAGTAGACATACTGGATGTTATGGAGAACAATCCATCATTTATATCGGGAATCATTTTTGATGCATTCTTGGTACCACTAGGAACAGCACATCCTTTCCAGATCCTAGTTTTTCCGTACTCGTGAAGTATTTTTGAGAACCAAGTTTCTCTTGGTTTGACACGGTGGTTAATCTGTGAAAATAGAGACGTAATATGGTTGATGAACCTTCTCGTAATGCTGACAATATCTTCGTTCCGTGACAGATGTAGAATTACAATCTGATTGTCTCCTTGCCCTATGGCATTCCCTCTCAATTCAAGATCCTCCATAGATAACTTAAGAACAGCAGATGTAATGTGTGTCCAAGACTTTTGTTTCATTTCTTCACACCCTCCTATGAAGTTTGCCATATAGAATAGCCCTGGTAAAGGGTTTCCCTTCTCATCATAATCTGGAGGACTAAATCTAGAATTGCAGACAGTTCAAACTTGATAAAAGAAGTTATGACTATCCTCATACGTACCATTTAACTCGAATAGCTCGTCATAAATCTTCCCGCCAAAGCTAGTATTTATTGCTCTTTGGCGAAGACACCATTTTGTTAAGTTTATTTTGATGACTACTGATGATCCACCCAAGGAATGTATGATTGCTATTTCAGAATCGGTCATCGATTGTTCAGGAACCAAAGGGAAGATGTGTTCAGCAATATGTTGTTCTAGGGCAACCTGAAAATATCGCTGATTACTTGTTTGTTTTGTAAATGCCCTCCCTGAATCTTCCTTAAGCTCTAATTCCTTTCCGCACTGCACATTTATGTGGTCTTCTTGGTTGTATACCCCGTTCGTTTGTGATCTCAGATAAATCAGGGGAGTAATTGAAGCTGAAATTCTTGGAGAATCTTACCTGAGCCCAAGAATCATACTTTTTCATCTCCTTATCGTTTGGCATTCTCCCCTTCGCTGCACAATCTAAAGAAGAAGGGTAAAACCGCATTTTTGGGTAATGACCTCTCTTTTTTAACATATTTATACATATGTCTCTTCTCATCAAGCCATCTAGTCTGGAAATAAGATCAAGGTTAATAGAGTCACTTCCTGATGTCCCATGCTCTCTCCGGATAACCCATGATCTTAGAGATTCCGACCAACTCTAAGTGCATTAATACTGAGTTGTCAGTGTAAACTCCACTTCTGTAGGCAAAAAATCATCAACAGTTATGCCAATATTCAAGTCATTCAGGAATTCATCTACAGATACTCGCTGGTCTTCATACAAATCCCTGTTGAAGTTGAGACATCCTCCGATCTTCTTTTTTATTTTTCTGTGTCTTCGACAAGAGAATACCCCCTCGTCAGCAGACAGAAGCACATTGACTTTTTCTGCATAGATAGGTGCCCCCAAGTGTCCTGCCACACACGTCTTCATCCTCACTTCCTCACTTCTTATTCTTCTCTTTAGATCATCAATTTTCTTCTCATCTTCATCCTCTGAAGAATAATCATCTAAGAATACTTCGTAACCCATTTTGCCAGATAGTAAACACTGTGTTTGCTTATGGTCCTTATGCCTCCGCTAATTCCAATCGCGTTTACTCTATACACATACGTTTCATACGCCTCGTCAGCCTTTTTCTATTCAATAATATAATATATATGTAATATTCAATAATCTGCAACCACTTGTTAACCCCCGTGCCACTGCTAAACTCCAGTATAAGCCTCTTGATTTCTTCCTTTCTTGATTTTTTCTTGGGTGAAGAGTTTTCTCCTGATGAACAGCATTTGCAACCTCGATCATAGTTGCACCGTCACAGATTGTTGAATTGAAGGGACTCTCTTGTCTTTTACTATCGTTGCGCTTGGGTGCCATCGTCGCAAGAAGTTTAACTTTTCTACTCTCTTCGTCGCCTTCACCTTATTAAGCACACTTATCAGACCAATTCGTTCCTTCAATTTCCAACACAATTTCCAAAGTTATTGACTCCTACACTGCATAGAATAGTGTTTGAAACTGTACTAACCGATGTTATCTATTCTCCTGTTTTTTTTTCTTACATGCTGCGTGTATATCTTACGATTTTTCCCAACTGGATGATGGGTTTGGAAATGGTGGTTCTTCGAAATTTGGATTTCTAATGCATCGCTTCAAATGTATAACTTTTCTTCTTTAATAACCTACACTAACAACGCTCTATGTCATTTACTAAACAATTTATTCGTTGTACATGGCGGTACATGAATACATGTATGTTGCACGTCCTTCTCGCACCGATTGTTTGTCATTACCACTTGTATATTTGCTCGGCACAACACAACAGCAGAATCCCCAGAAAGTCTCATACGATATCGACTGCTCTCGGAGCCGGAAATTGTAAATTTGCTAGCGTCCGCGCCGTCCGGCAGTTCGGAAGAACAACAAGATCACAATCAGTCTACGGCTAATCGTTGCTCGGGGAATTCGTATGATGCGGGGAGCAGTTCCCTATCGGATGGTTCACCAACTACTGGGGTCGAGCAGAATGGTAGCAGCTCGGCATCCGCTGGAACAACGACAACCGCATCATCATCCAGCTCATCCGGAACGGCTCAGTCGCCGCCAGTAATGAGAAATAGCGAAACTGTTGAGGATGTCATGAACCGTACCAACCAAACGTCGTCCGCCACGGCACAATCGAACATGGTTGAAGTGTAGAGACCTACACGACACGAGATGCGAATTGTTTGTGAGTTAAGAAACCGTGTGCGTCTCTTCATAATGGTTATCCCAGTTTTTGATGCGGTGTATCATCATATGATGCAGCATTTAATTGTTAAACCGTCCAAAGAAAGAATGAGACCGACTGAGGAGGAATTAAGGGTGGCCAAACACAAATTTAGTTTTCATTATTTTTTTTAACACAAAAAGTGTGTGAATGGACCCCGCAAGACCAAACAAACTCCCCCTCGTTCAAGTAGCAATGTTTAATAGCGTCAACTAACACTTGGGAACAAGGTAGAACTAACTAACTAACAAATAACAATAGATAACAATTAACCCAACTCATGAGGAGGAAATTTCACTCTGCTTC
The DNA here is from genome assembly GCA_002091835.1 of Anopheles maculatus. Taxonomy (NCBI): domain Eukaryota; kingdom Metazoa; phylum Arthropoda; class Insecta; order Diptera; family Culicidae; genus Anopheles; species Anopheles maculatus. The sequence continues at coordinate 459,523 of KZ061551.1, forward strand.
ATTGCAAACATATACTGTAGTGGCCGGACAACACACAATGTAACTTTAAACTAGTTGTTCTCTCCTCCTTTCCTTATCGTGCCGCCGTTCGTTTATTTCCAAATTTTGTAATTTTGTTCTTACTTTTGGTTTCGTAATCCGTTCCTGTTTGTTTGTATTGTGGTTGGTTGTTTCTTTGTTTGTTTGTTTGTTTGATTTTGATTTGTTTTCAATGTTTTTTTTCTCTTTCTTTTCTTAATCACTTTTCGTACACCCGCACACAAACACACACACACGCATGCGTGATCGTTTTATGGTACTGATTTGAAAATCAATTCCTTTGCATTTCCTATTTTTCCAGGTGAATCGACGCATCTTTGAAAACTAAAAGTGCACGCGCACGCATTTCCCTTCACACTTTCCTCCTATCCACCCTCACCTTCTACTGCATACAGAGCGTTAGAAAACTGCTACTTACTGATATTACTACTGACGTATTTAGAGTTAGGGGGGGTGATACGACGAACATGCACACCATTTCCTTACCACAGATCATACACGCATTGCTGCACGATACACGATCCAAAACCGAACTGCTGCCTCGAACGGAGCAATGCTTCGTTTTTGTTTTTGTTGGGTCATGTAATTTAACATGTTTTCGTTGCCTGATTGACAAGTAATGTTCAGTCAAGCACGTAAGTTTCTCGGCATTTTTGTCCTTTTTTTTTTGACGACAAACATCCCTTAGTCGAAGTCGGTTGCGGCGAAAGGGCGATAATTGTGTTCATCTTCTCGTGGGAGAGATGTGAGTGTAAAAAGAATATGTGTATTGTACTATCTTATAGCTAAACACTGAACAAACTGTGTAACTGTGTATAGAATAGCAAGTAAATGTGTGTATAGTTTAACTAAACCCAGTACATATAATATGAAGTACTATAGAATGAAGTCTAGCGCGCAGCAACGGTGATAAACAACAGACAAGTGTGAAAAAACATTTACGTTTAAGGAAATACGTAAGCTCCACAATTGTTCAGATTCAGGTCGATTTTGCGTATTTGTTTGTTTGTGACTGAAATAATTATAAAAGAAGTTTTAAACTCCTTATTTTTATAAAATTCATGCAATTCGTTATATTGCAGAGTTTTCCCCAGATAAAAGAACAACACAAGCGGGGGTTAGGTTACTAAAATAAACGCAGGCGATGATAGCACAAAGATCGTATGCTGATCGGCAGCCGAAAAACTTTTAGAAGAACCATAACGAGGATAGTCATACAAAATGAGTATAACTTAGTTTCAGTACGGTTCCTATCTTGGAGAACCGAACCATACGTTCAGGTTAAAAACGGCCATCTTTATATATCACTCTCTTGATTCTATATTTTGGATTTTGCTCTCGAAGCGTGACTCATAGGATTAAAGTAAGTGCAAGAAATGCGATTCACTCACTTCCGATAAGCTAAATAGCTTCTTCTTCTTCTTTGTTGGCCTAACGACCACTTAGGTCATGCCTGCCATTTCTGGCTTACTAGACTTATTGTTACCGCATAGTTGGATAGTCAGTTCTCACTATGGGGGAACGGCCCAGATGAGATTTGAACTCCGGTCCTGCCGTGTGAAGACCGGCGCCGCTGTCGCATCTACCACCGGGTCGTCCCTATTCCAGTGGCGCTAGATTTCATGAAGCACTGTATTAACTGCCATACTGCGTCAGGTGGATAGAACAATTGAGGTACATGATAATACGCATTTAAGTGAAGTACATACACTCGCGAACATAAACACTTGATCTTTTTAGGACTGGCTATTCAGCTAAGGGTAACATTAAGCAAAAAATAAAATCAGTAATGGTAGGTCTTGAAGTTATAGTACCCATAAGCACTAAGAAAAAGATGCCGAACGGTATTTATGTGCTATCACAATTGTACTGTCGTCGGCTGCAGGGTTGTATACTACGTTGAGTAGTTGTCAACTGCTGCGTTTCTTTTTAAAGTTATTTGTGTTGTTGTTTTATCGATAGCTCTCCAATATTCAGATTATTAGAAACTCCCCGACATACAGAAATGGCCAAGATAAAATTTGACTCCAATAACAGACCACCACCATCCCAGCTTTGTTGTGAAAAGCTTGGCTGGCATGCGCCATAATACGACCACCATACGATCCGGATATGATAATAGATGCCATCTGGAGGCTGTAGGAAAAGTGTTTTTTTAGTAGCGTCGGATAGTGCAGTTTAAGTTTAAGTAATCAAACAAAACACAACACAAACATACACAGACAGAATTCTAGCAATTAATCGCCATATTGTTTGTAGAGAAGAAGAGCGATAGCCGCCACCCTTACCGCTTAAGACGCGTTTCCAGTGTGTTGTGCTTGTGCAAGTGAGAACCCAATTTATGGAGCATCTAGATACAATTAGCCTACATCCCAGACATACACACAAACACACAAAATTATAAGGCTGTGGTACATAAGTTAAATTTCCAGTTTGTATAAGAATACCGAAAACACCCATACACAAACACACACACACGCTTTGTGTTTCTCCTCTCACTAGTATCTTCTTACCTACCTAAGAATGGAACAACTGTGTGCTGATAGTGATAGTGAAGCTTTTGAGGTTAGGATTAGCATAGCATTTCTTTCTTACTGCGTTCCCTAACTTTTTGTGTTTTCATCATGATATGTGTACCCAGTTTGTGTTAGGTTAAACATTCTACTGTTCTCCGGCTTTTCCTTGTGTGGGAAATTTTAATCTGTTTAGCACACTTTATGTGAATCGTAAGTTTTAATCTGTATGTATGTTATGTGTGTTGTTGCGGGGGCCATGCATTAAGTGCGTAATGGAGATAGGTTTTAAATTCGTTGCTATGTACTGGTACTGTAAGCATATATGTGTTTTCTGTTCTGTTACGAATAATGATTTTGTACTCTCAGATTTCCCCGAATCCTCCCCCTCCAATCACACTTTTCCGAATGGTTCAAGTTTCATCGTACATTGTAGAGAAAAGCGTGTTGAAATGCTTTTGCTGTTTGCGTTCCATAAGTGCATACTAGTTTGTAATAGTAGTAGTGCGCGCAGTGTGGGTGCGGTGTGTGGGAACGGGGTGATACTTTGGTTCAAGCGTAGACAACACCGACAGACGATGTGAACCACCAACCACTCCCCGTAAACGGAATCTTTTGCTGGGAACCATTCTACGATAATGAACAAATGATAGATTAGGGCATATGTATTGTGTATATGTGTACTACTTAGTAGGAAACCATCTTTGTCGGTATACCACACGCGACGCTGTTCTGGTAGCAAGTAATAGTGTTAATAAGCTTTTTATTCTGTCAATATGTGCATATAGTAAGGGCAGCGAGCAGGAGGTGTACCCTAAACGAAAGAGTTCACAGCTATTCTGCGCACACACTAGAGAAGATTTCGCAAAGGCATGTCGCAAATAGTCAAAAACTAAGCCATCACACACACACATACCTACATAAAGCATCACTTTACATTATCCCTTATCTTGCTCTTAAGCCTAATGATGATTAGCAGTGTTCGCTGTTTTCCGCACACAATTAGCATCTCCGATTCCCCGGGATATGGTGCGTTGTGTGTGTGCGCGTATCGAGAGCGACCGAGTGTTAAGTATATTATATACATATATTATACCCGTTTATAATCGCTTTAAAAAGAGTAAAAAAAGAGAGAAAAAACACACACACACATAGACAACACAACATACAACACGCTAGTAACACGCGCAAGCGAACGAGAAACTATTGTACAAGTATGCTAAGATCTACTGTAACTGTAATGTAAAGCTCTTGCCTCCCCGAAGTGGACAGCCCTCCGCCAAGTGTGGTTATCGGTAAATGGATAAAAGAGGTTAAACAAAATCGGTGCAACAGAAACCGCGCGGAGTGTGTGGAGAGTGGTTCAGTAATTAGACAAATAGGTAAACAGACGCAAGAGGGTGGTAAAACTAAACACTAGAGTACAAAAAACCAATATGTAAGATTAGTTGTAGAAGCGTGTAAAGAAAAATGGCGTAAAAAGAGCATACAAAACAAACATAAAAATACACACACACACACACAAATCCACATCCATCTACAGCGCGCAAACAGAAGATAAAAAAACGGTGTAGGTTAATAAGAGGAAAGGAAAGGCCTGTTGAGCAGATTTTTACTGGTTAGTTTCTTTTTTTGGGGTTTCCCCGCCCGTGAAAAGGGGGTGGAAACAGGATTCGAATGCAATCGTTAAGATTGAAAATAAAATTTGTAGACACGAATCGCTTAACTCGTAGTCTCGCTATGCGCTAGTGATAAAATGTAGTGGATTTATCGATGCTGTTGTTACGTTATAATATGATTTGATCTCGTTGCTATTTGTGTAAACTTTGTTCCCCATCATCAACAATAACAACATCCTGTGCAAGTGATAAAGGAAACGCGCACCCACCCACCATCAATAGTTTGGCGTTCGTCCTATTGTAGCATTCGCTCACACACGAGCTCGGTACACAAATGCTATAGTCACACGTTACTTTTGATTTGTATTCCTGAGTACGTTTATTTTTCACAAGATGATTTCAATTTTACATCGATCAAAAATATAACATAGTGCTCCTCCTTTTGGCAGTACAAAACCACAAATCCTCTTGGAATGTGGTAAGAAGATACACAGGCGTAATCGAATACAACCTTGTTTATGCACACACACACACACACAAACTTTTGTACGAAAAAAGATGCTTTTTGTTGTTGCCTTCATCGCCTTCGGAAATTCCCGTGCACAGAGGAGCAGTAGCAGCATCCCAGTTTTAGGCCCCCGATGAAAAAAAAACCTTTTTATAAACAAAAATACATAAAAATGGAATTTTTTTGTATAAGAGAAGCGCATACCTACATATATTATATCCTCTTCGTACTCTTGTATATCTTGTATCGCTTTCCTGAGGAAGATAATATCAAACACATCTTCCGCGAAATAATGGCTCTGTAGGGGAGAAGAAGAGAGGATGGTTTGTTGGGTAGGTGTTTGCGAAGGAGCGAATTGCGCTTCGGCCTTCGATAAGAAGGCGTACGAAAAACACACACACACAAATTAATAATATACACACCCCGCCGTCCTCACACATTACTCGAGACACACATACATTCAGACACACACGTATATATACATACATGGGAGCAGGAAATCAACATTTTAGACAGGATAATAAGCCTCATAATGGAGATGAAAACGGAAACAACAACAACAAAACAACACAAATGTTGAGAAACTATAAATATGCTTAGGATATGTGGAAGCAAAAACCCGTAAAGGAAAATGATTAAAAATGCAAATGTGAAAAAATATAAGCGCCGCTTCATTGCTATACACCCCCTATACAAACGAATTATTTTCACACATCGCGGAAGAAGGAATTGTGTGTCCTCCTCTACCCGTGATGAGAACATATTTCGTTTGTATGATAAAACGGCAGTCACACATCCGAACAAATGCATTCGTAACGTATGGGATTTGCAGCTTATATTAAGTGAGTATTACATTTTTATTTATACGTTTTCAAAATATTGTTCACAGAGTGGACAGTTTCTAAATTGAACTGATGTATAGCTATTCATTCATTCTTCTTTCCATTCATTCTTTCCAAGAAACCAAAACTCTATCTATCTTCTCGACTTTTACGACCTTCTAGCTCTTGTTATAGGCTCTTTTGACGGCTCAAAACGACGGTCATCAAAAGGCTTTTTTCATGGAGTAAATCTGTAAACACAGAGACCCACGAGGTCTGGAGCGGTGACCATCCCCTGGGTACTGACTTAACATTCCCAGGTTACCAGCTAGGGTATTACTTTGGAAATGAAAGGTATAGATGTTTTATACCCCGAAAGAAACGATTCGGCGCCGCGCTATGACTGCTTAGTCTGGCGTCTTAGCCTCACAACCACCGCTGGCTACTGAAAGTACTAATGAGATCCTTCCAGCATCCAACGGTTCCTCCATACGAGTACTAGCTACCGCTACAGTCTAAAACCGGAGTTGCCGCTAATGGGACGGCTCCTCCGTCTGAATGAGCGCCTGGACCAGTCTCAATATGCACCTCACTCCTTCCGATTCGTATACGTCTTTGTTGCGGGTGAGACATGATTGATCGAATCGTCTCAGCAATGACGACCCAATGCCTGCGATTGTAACACATTAATGCTGTAATGTTGGCCACGGTCGCTATTCATGCGACGGCGGGCAGCATTGAACCTCGGGCATTCTAGCAAACCATGTTCAGGTGTCTCCCTGAAGGTAGTCAGTACAGTCAACCTCCCGATTTAGATTTTAACTTTTCAAGATGACCTTGAAAGAAGTCGTGTCCCGTTAGCAATTGAGTAATGTGGAACTCGACCTACCCAAAACGTCGCGAGACCCAACAGGAAACCTGAGGGATAAGTTGGTGTGTCCATGTACCGTGTGTATCCCACTGCCGTTGCCACAGTTGACGGGAAGGCTCGCGCTTCGTCTTTCTTGCGCATTTAAAATCACAGCCAGATTCACGACACCGGATATGGCAACGATCATCGACTGCAATATATGCAGCGGGATCATTCCCGCAACAACGCAGCACGGATCGTGAGATGACGTACGAAAAACGGTGCACACCTGTTGAACCAATCTCCTGAAGAATCCTTGTGGCGTCTGGTGATGGGCGTTGGAATCAAACTGATGCGCGAATGTGGCTGCACCATACCGGATCCGCGCTGCCACCACTGAAGCAACCGCCCTGCTTCTGCTGGCTCAAGGACCCACATGGTTTGGCATCATTCACACGAGAACGTTCATCATCTGCGTTGCTTTCTCATGTGCTATTTTTCGGTGTGGTATCCAGGTGATCCGATCATCAATAAAGGCCTTTGTTACGGAAATACGCCTGATCTTATGGAATCTTATGCTTCACTCCTTTACGCTTCTTTTTTGTTGGCTAGCAGATGGAGCCACTGTCTCCCATCTGAGCTTTCTCCCATCCGAGCTATCTCCCTTCCGGGGTCAATGTAATTGTAATCATCCTTTGTAAAATTACTCTTTGTAACCCATTTTGTGGCGGCCCGGTGGTGTATACGATAACGGCGCCGGGCTTCACACGGCAGGACCGGGGTTCGAATCCCGGCGGACCGCCTCCCCGTACGCAGGACTGACTATCCAGCTACGGGTAAAACTAAGTTATAGAGAGCTAGCAATAGCAGGCCAAGACCTCACGAGGTTGTAGTGCCAAGGAAGAAGAAGAACCCATTTTGTACTCGCTATATATCGCTACAGGAGCACGGTTATTCCTGGTAGCTACCGGTCTAGAAAATAAATGTTTTGAGATTCACCAGCAAAGAATTTGCAGACTGACTTTGTCTACATCTCAAAATTGCCTAGTTTCTAGATCCAATTCACGTCCTTGGCGGGTAGCGTGTTTTGGACACCTTTCAGCTGTGATATTTAGATTCTTCTAACCTCAGAAAAGACACATCTGGTCCGGTTAGCAGCTTATGCGATAGTGATTCTTTATTTAATGCCCAGCACACCTGGGCATTCCCATTCTGATGCGGCCGGCGTTTATCGACGGTTAGCAACCGATCGCCACCGGTCGATAGCACCGATCGAATTACGTTTGGTAAACGCAGATCTATACGGTGCTGAATCGACCGAATCGGCTATGTTGCTAACCGTCACGATGCGCTGTTGACTCAGCTGTATTGTATCGCTGTATCCACCACACAGCGTTCCCCGGCATATTTTGATTCCACGCTGCATGTTTGGTCCTCTTCCTCACCCCTTACCTTGAGCACGGTAAGATCGGCTTGTACGGGTACCGTCTCAAAAACTTTCCCTTCCCGTTTCCCCCTTTCCCAAGTAACAGCGGAGTAGGCCGCCATAAGTACCCTACAGCCTTCAAAAAGGCTTACTATACTAATTGATACCACGTTGTTGGACAATCGATCCTCGCTACGAGGGGTACGATTCGGATGGGATTCGATCCCCACTTCAAACTCATGCAATCCTTTCAGCTGAATGCAGAAATGTTAGTGCCATGTAAGGCCAGGGACTGAAGAAGCCCACAATATCTTTCATTTCATTCACGATAATTCGTGTATCGTCATTTAGTGATAACATGATCGAAAAGGTTAGCAAGTAACACAGATCACTAGTGGATAATACGTCATAAAGGAAAAAGTTTAGTTACCTACCTAAGAATGCATAATTGTATGCAGTTTTCAGGGAAAAAAAGAAGTTTTCCAAAAAAGCTGCAGTAAAACAAATAGTAGTGATCATCCATGGAGACGCCTAGTACGCAGTGTACCGTAGCTTAAGACTGGCGCCATTAATGCCTATGAATGCCCGGTTAAATGTCCAGTAGGGATATGGATTTTTGGATTTTTTTTATTCAATTAGAACGGCCTGGCCGTATTGCTTAGATTTTTGGCATTTTATACCCGGCAAAAAATCGTGGATCGTGGTTGTGTGTTTGTTTCCAATATAATGCAGATTTGTTGTTGAATATGTTTTAATGTTTCGGTACAGTTTTAACACTGTGAACATTATTTTCCACGATAAAAAGAAGGAATGGTCCGTGCTCGCTGGCTTATTTTTTGGCAGGTTTTACTTTCATCTACTGTCGTACGATTCTGTAACACCAAGCCAACATGTATGCCAACCTCTTGCTAGGAGACTCGACTGTAAACGATTGTGTCGTGTTTATGGGGCTCTTATTTTAGTTTTAAATACAAACCAGAGCAGAGCATACAATACAATTTAGTTAAACTTTTTTCAAAACATCGCTAAGTTTACGGTATTAAAACTCAGAACAAATTTAATAGCAAATTATATGTTTAACAACGAACGTTCTATAACTGGTTTTGTCCGTGTAAAAACATCGTTCAATGCATTCGTGCAATTTGAAACCGAAAATTCAAAAACTCATCTGTTCGAATGCGTTGTTTCACCACTGGAACGGATGCTTCCCACCCGTGCAGGGTTTCGCAATACACGGTGGGCAACAACGTCAAGCACACACTGCTGCAGGCACCACTGTTGCTACCGCCCGTGTTTGCTGCGCTCTTGGTAGAAATTTTGCACCGTGCCGTCCGCGTTGTAGACACAAGTGACAGCACGCGGCCAGTCGGTAACCCTTTAGCGATGGGACGCGTGATGCGCGTGCCGGCCACGGACATTTGCACGGAGAGAGACCGGTTCGGCACGTGGGTGTGGTGGGTGTGTGTGACGAAATGAGCATCGTACACGGTTGCCATGGTAGCTTCATTGCCCCAGCGCTACCAACCCTGTGCGCTAGTGTGTGTTGCGCATGTGAGACGTGCATGCAACACACGCGCTATACTCGTATGACAATGTGCCCTGCCCGGGTGCTGCGCTCCGGGTACGTTTGTTGAAATTTTTCGTAAGAAATTTTCAATCGAACAAATCGTTTGTACCGACCGGCGAATCGTTTGTTGTCTGGGAATGGTTTTTCATCGAAAACGGTTAAGCGGGGTCGGGCGATAATGCGCTTACCAGCTGTGTGTTGTCGCGCTTTCGAACGCGCTCAGTTTCCTTAGCAACCTGCTAACGCATGCGACCCTGGTAGAATTTGTTGATTTGGTTGAAAAATGTGATTCAGCTACCGAAACCGAGCGCGCCTGAAACACGGGCACAGTACGGAGAACACCACCACCATCGAACTGGCTGCTCTTGGTGTGGTGGCTGGCTGTGCGTCGTGTTTGTGAATGTTTTCTTTTTGTTGTTGCGTGGCGAAGCTGGTGAAGTCGCTGGACTAGGAACGCAGCGCGGGCGGAAGTTTGCTGATTCGATGCGCCACTTCGCAATGGAGGTGTAACATCTTTGGACGGTACGGGTTCAACCCTTAGCCGTCAGCCAGACTCGAATGTCTTCCTATCACAAACCAAAGTACTGTAAAAAAAATGCCATTTTTAAAGTAAATCTAAACATAATCGTGATGGAATAGAAATAAATACCGTAAAAGATCGGTACTTAAATACTGGTTTGATATGCTGGACGCAAACAGAAGTCTTCAATCAGTCACCAAACCTGATGCATTCTTGAAAGACGTCTGTAGTTGCTGAACTGATTAGTGATTGGAAATTACCATCTTCTGATGCTGATGTAAAATACCTAAACTTGATATAGTCAAAACTTATTTGACCGTTCAAACAACACAGATTGTTTAATAGTAAAAACAAGAATATAGAAAATCGAGTAGAAAATTAGAATTCCATATATTTTTTATATATTTTCTTGTTGTAATATGCTTCTGGATGTGCATAATTTATTTATAGAATATTGAAAATATGCTATTGATGGTTGAAGAAATATGTTAACCTCCTTCACGACACTGTATTAGATGCAGTAAATGTTCACCGATCGTCCAGGCGATCATGTAAATCGGTTCGAGACTTCTCATTGATTGATTGAGGTTCACTTACGCTGAATTTTAATATATCTCTCAGAGTGGATGGGTAGAACCTATCGACTTGTTCTTCTTCTTCTTCTTTTGTGGCCTGCTCCTAGGGAGCACGTCTAACAGACATGGCCTGGTGTCCAATCCGTTTCCAGGAAACTCGGTCCATGGCTGCACTCCTCCATCCCCGGCTGCATCCGATATCCCTCAGGTTAGACTCCACTTGATCCAGCCAACGAGCTCGCTGGGCTCCTCTACGTCTCGTGCCGAACGGGTCGCTGACGAGCACTTTTCTGGCAGGGCATGAGTCCGGCATCCTCATCGCGTGGCCCAACCAGCGTATCCTTCCGGCTTTGACAACCGTCAGGATGTCTGCATCGTCGAACAGCTCAGCTAGCTCGTGGTTCATTCTCCTTCTCCACACGCCCTGCTCGCACACACCGCCAAAGATAGTCCGTAGCCCCCGCCGTTCGAAAATGGCGAGTGCATTGGCGTCCTCCGCCAGCATTCCGGCTTTGACAACCGTCAGGATGTCTGCATCGTCGAACAGCTCAGCTAGCTCGTGGTTCATTCTCCTTCTCCACACGCCCTGCTCGCACACACCGCCAAAGATAGTCCGTAGCACCCGCCGTTCGAAAATGGCGAGTGCATTGGCGTCCTCCGCCAGCATAGTCCAGGACTCGTGCCCGTAGAGGACTACCGGCCGTATCAGTGTGCAATATATGGCGCATTTCGTGCGTTGTTGGAGTCTTCTGGATCTCAGGAGTTCTCTCAATCAAAGTCTAATGCAAACTATTATTGAAAAAAATTACTTTAAAAAGTTCAAATTACTTTTCGTTGCATCGTTGCGTTAAATTCCTTACAGCATCGATGGGAACCAAATCTACCAGCGCACATCCTGTTCCCAGAGCTCACAAGGATCCATGGGAACCAACACGAGCTACAGGTGCAAAATCCTTCGAGCGCATAATGTATTCATTTTCAATTCGCATCCACAAATCGGAACGCTATTGTGTGAACGCCACCTTAGTTCCAGGGCTCGTCCTAGACACCACTTCAACCTGCTCCCCTATCAAGGTCATCCAACCATTCAAAGGCATCCTGTCCAAATGCTTGGGGAGATCCTGAGAAAATTTCCCAACCTGCAACGAATGAACCTGTTCACTTGTTTCTCACATACATTTGCATTCATTTGTCGATCAGTGTATGTGTATGTCTGATTAAAACATCCTCTGTCACGGTAGAAGGACCTTACACAGGACCTCACCCGAGTCAACTCGAACCAGTGAAAAAGGACGACACCGGCACGGATGACTTTTGGCCGGTAATGGTCAATTAACTTTTTCCCTACATTCGTTAAAACGCTCACTCACGAACAATCATCAAACATTCCCCCGTTTTAAACTGTTTTGTTTCTGTCCCTTCCCCACACATATCCTTACACGCACTTGTTTCGGTCGTTGCGAAGGCTCGCCATGGAAAGGGACACAAGAAAAACAACACAACCTGTTTTTTTTTTTGGTTCGTTCCGGATTGCCGGTCTCTTCCTGTGGAGGCATCCAGCACAAACCCCTCAATTAAAAGGGTTTGCCGGGATTTTATACTCCCTTGCGTTATTGTCCAACTCTGGTTAGGAGGCTGATGATAGGGTGTGCAAGCCAATAGTACACAACAAAGCAACAGACAATGAAGGAAAACCACAGCCACAGTAGAAAAGCGTACGGCAAACAAAGGGCCACAGGATCCTTTTTCAGTACAGGAAGGATGACTTTCGTACCCTGTTTTTGTTCTTTTCCCCACACGCTTTGTGTGTTGCCCCAGTGCTTTCCGGTTGGAAAGCGCTCGCTCACACCCAAAAAAAAAACGAAGCAGTTATGCTTATGCTTCGACGATCACACTGTGCTTAGCCATGCGTCAAATTAATTCCATTTTCAGATACAAATGAAATCTACGTTCGGCCACAACAGGAGGTTAGAAGAGTTCGTCCTTTGAGTTCCTGTGTTCTATCGCTTCTTTGCGTGTGTATGTACCACAAGGATGTTATAATTGGAAAACGAATTAACACACCTTTTTCCTCGCTAGATCGTGCACGATCGTTCGCATCCCTTCCGTATCCTTCCCGGCGTAACTGTTGCGTTAAAGACAAGTGAATTTTTGAAGGGACGCAAACTCCGTCAACTTCGAACGATCGTGTTGATACATAATTTATGAATCCATGCTCGCAGTCAGCTCTGTCCGATATCGGAGGGGTGAATGAATTTGTTTTTCCATTTTTGTTGTTGTTGTGAGTGTATGTTTTTGCAGATAGTTGAGGGCTATGGGAACAGAACCGTAACTCAGCTTGCCTCAGCCGATCCGTGTTGAGCCTTGGGGCGGGCTGATAGCGCAGTGTATTGGCTACGCAGAGTTTCTGGCGTAGCTTAACCATAACCAGGAAATGGTCTGAGTCGACGTTTGCTCCTCTGTAAGTCCGTACGTCGATAATATCCGAGAAGTGCCTTCCATCGATGAGAACGTGGTCGATCTGGGAATATGTCTGCTGTGGTGATCTCCAGGTATAGCTGAACCGAGGTGCATGCTGGAAAAAGGTGCTGCGAATGGTCATGTGCTTGGAAGAGGCAAAGTTAACAAGCCGAAGCCCGTTGTCGTTCGTCAGCTGGTGGGCACTGAAACTTCCAATGGTGGGTTTGTATGCCTCCTCCCGTCCGACCTGAGCGTTAAAATCTCCGATGACGATCTTCACATCGTGTTGTGGGCAGCGGTCGTACTCCCTCTCCAACTGCGTATAAAAACTCGACTTGTTATATAGTTAAATTGAACATAAAAGACGTTTAAAAGATAGGTTATATTTTATGTCAGTTTCGGAACATTTACCTAAATCTGTTAAAACAAGTTAAAGTCCTTTCCGTATAGTTGAATCAGTTAATTATCGTTTTGATCACACATTTATTAGAGCAGATCTTTCGTTTAAAGTACGCCCAAAACTGACGAGTAGTTCCCCTTAGCCGTGTTCGCGTGGAAGATGCTGAGAAGGGTTTTCTTGTCCCGTATGTGTGGAAGGACTATGAAGCAGCCGCATCAAGCAATAAGCTGTATGAGTTGTAGACTAGCCAGGCTCCTGATACGCTGATCATACCTTGACATTTGTACCGGACGACCCAGCCCATACAATCCTTTAAGTTCCGTTCACATGTCCATATGTGTCTACCATTATCGGGGATTGTTGCAACAGGCCAAGACCATGAATCGGTTGTAGCGCCCGATAAGTAAGTATGTAAGTAAGCATACGCTATTACACGCATGTAGTGAGCATCATTCAATTCAAGAAAGAGCGGAAGGAAATGATGTTTGCAAGCATTTTGGCTTCTCTTCACCAAAGGTCATCCAAGCGAGAGTTGACGTGCTAATTACCGGTCAATTTTTCCATCAACTGTACACACGTTGACAGTTATGGCTAGATACCTTTTAATTACTGTTTTACAATCGTTATTTGTGCCCCCTTCTTTACAGCGGAATGAATCTGTGCCTGGGCTTTACTGAATGAATATAAGCAACCATGGTTGTAAGCAATAACTCCCGAGGCATTCCTCGTTGCGAATGGTGCGCATCGTGTGCCACTTTCCTTCTGAAAATGATCAGCACTTCAGTTGATCGCTGGGTGGCTTAGCCATGGTCAAGGAAACACCGAGCTCTCGGTGGGTGCGGGATTTGTTGGCTTTTAGTATTTTTTTCTTCTGGAGTCAGATCCCGATTGTGGAGGGTGCGGTGAGTACGAGTGTTTTTATAACAAGTCTTCAAAATTTACATGACTTTTTCTGTTGTTGCCTACTATAGATGACCCGCAAACAGCTGATCAACTCGATGGATATGATGCGTTCGGCATGTGCTCCCAAATTTAAAGTTTCCACCGGTAAGTAACGATGGGGCAACGTGGTGAATGTGATTACTGTTGCCGGCATTGACATGGCATTGACTCGCTTCAGAAATGTTGGACAACCTGCGCAACGGAATATTTGCCGAGGATCGCGAACTAAAGTGCTACACGATGTGTATCGCACAGATGGCCGGAACGGTACGTTAGTAAGTGTAAATGGGTAGATATTCGAATCACATGCATGACGATGGAACACATTTGTTTTGTTTTTTTCTAGATGAGTAAAAAGGGTGAAATTAATATACAGAAAACGCTCGCCCAGCTGGACGCGATGCTTCCGCCGGACATGAAGGAAAAGGCCAAGGAAGCGGTCCACGCATGTCGCGAAGCACGTAAGTAGCAGAGTACGCGCATAATTCGTTTCGGTAGCCTTTTAACTTTTAAAAAAAATTCCTTTCCTTCAGAGGGCCAGTACAAAGATCCCTGCGACAAAACGTTTTATTCGACCAAATGTCTTGCCGAGTACGATCGTGAAGTGTTTCTGTTTCCTTAGCAAAAGAACACATTCTAAAACCAGTCGTCCGTTGGTTCGATGGCGAAGAACAACATCTTGCCCCAGGAGAAAAGCACGATCCCGATCATCATCATTATGCTTGTGGTTAAGCGTTTGATCGTCTTATTGATGCGATCTAGCACTGGGATCGCATGAGAATTAGCAGGCAGCAGACAGCAGCAGCAACAGAACTACTTACGGCAACAAACACAACCCAAGAGCCCCTAGCACAGAGCGGAAAGTAGCATAGCATAGTTTCACATAAAGCATACGATGATGGTGATGGACTGTGTAGCAAAGAATGGGTAAAGAAATAACACGAAAGAGCGTGTTTGTGTGCGTGTGTGTGTCTAACGAAACAATGCATACCCGCATAGAAAGAAAGCAAACTCCCTTACGTTCAAAGCAGAGAAGAAATTATGCTGCGCCGAAGATGAGCACGGGCAGGGATCTTCCTGCTGCGTGCATGGTTCACTGTTCGCCTTCATCTCGCGTGCTCATTGAACCGTGAAATTGGCTTCACATCGCACCGCACAGCACATCATCGTTTCGTTCTCAGCAGCAGAGTTCAAGCGACAGGGTCAACGCGTTAATTGATGTTGGCGCATGCGCATGTCTTTCATCCGCCCGCATCATGTTGCGGTTGCGCACGGAAGCCCCTGGTACGCATTCGCCTAGAGCTGGTTGGGCCGGTTGATACCTCTTGCTACGCCTGATAACCGGTTAGTTGATCCGAAGCTGGTTCGGATCCGATCCGATGACGGATCGTCACCGATCGTAGAGGATCATCAGTGATCCGATCCGATCTGATGGTGCCCACGATCGGATGACTGCAGCTTCAAAATCACGCGGAAAACAACTTACACGGTGTGTTTTTTTTTATTCATTTGGAACGGCCTGACCGTATTGCTTTTTCTAAATTACAATTTATATACAGTGTTAAAGGACACCTTATACAGTTTTAAAAGCCAACGAGAAGCCTTAGAACAAAGAGCTTGATCTTTAGCCGTAGCTAACGATAAAAATACGCATTTGCTCAACTCTTTCGACCTTTAACGATCAGTTGCTCCACATTTTGACCACAGAATTGGAAATGGTTCTGTTAGCGACGAAACCAGGGGAGGCCACGCGAAGGTTTGGCCTGCTGATCCCTGCTTTAATCGAGTTAGACGAGTTAGAAGCTTTTCTGCGAAAAGTGTCTATGGAAAAGAAATTTCATTAAACTTCTAGCTAGCTCTCCTCGGTACATCGGGAGCTAATGCGTATGAAGTGGAAATACTTGTCCAAGACGTTTCGGAGGAGCAGAAAGGGCTTCGTGAGTAAAAAATCGAAAGCTGAAGAAGCCCAATTTCCTAGCGCTCGCTTAAGGACCAAAAATTTGTTTGTTCTAAACGAACGCAAAGAAGAACCTTTATTTTATGACGTCAGTCTAACGGTAGTCAGTCGACGGTTTCGTTCATCGGGCCGTTCCAAAATTCATCTGTTTAATTGACCAACGACAAAGATCCCATACGATAAGTTACAATATTTCAAATCTAATTCGAACCGTCCGTTACGTACGTAACAGGTTCTCCAATAGAAGTTGCTAAAGTCAGATGGGAGATCTTTTTGATTAACGGGTTGCGTAGTCGAAAAGGTAATTTGCGAAAGAATCATCAGTTGGTTTTATATGACAGAGTCCAACTTGTCATGAATGTTCTCGATCGGCTAGATATATGCTATGACCCTCGGGATCAAAGTTTCTCCACGATAAAGCCACCAGGCGACAAAACATAGATTCTACTGTAGTTTCCCGAGTGTAAGGCTCTAGCTACTCTGCATTGGGGGATTTGACAGTAGGCGGAGTGGGCGGCCGCATGGGTTTTCGTTGTCCAGGGACCTATTCCTCTAATGTATCACGTAAATCAACTTCCTCCTCATCCACCTAGAGACCGTCACAATCGAAGAGGCATCGCTGTTCATCGTTCAAGGCACTTCAACTTCTTAGAACTGTTATAATCGAAGATGGACATGGTCTACCATGGGACCTTACCGTCCAGGCCTCATCTACCGAAATCGAATAGTCGCTGTCATCTCTGCCAGGTCTTATACTCGAAATTGCATAGTTGTTCTCGACTATCAAGACACCTCGACTACAAAGACACATCGTAGTCTTTGCGCGGCTGGCTCATCTTCCAAGAAATGTTGTCCTCGCAGGGCCGAGTCGTGTAACATGGGTCTCGTTGTGCACATTTAAAATTTACGTCACCGTACAGAGTATTCATAATATTCAGTATTTCGTTCAATTTAACTACAATAACTGACCCCAAAATGTATTGATTACACTTCGAACGCCGATTGCTCCCATTGAACACCATGTCCCTCTAAACAATAAAACCGAAAGTGATTCATAACAAATCATGCGGAACGAATGCAACGACGACGACGACGACGACCCTCCTCCAGCCATTTAATATTGAACTTGACGCAATTCAACTATCGCGTTACCATAGTAACGTATATGGTTAAACATACGATACATTCATACTTTGCCTTGCCAGTAAAGCAGCAGCAGAAGATACAGCAGGTGCAGTACAATCAAGTAGGCAGCATAAGGTAGAGCTGGTAAAAAGTTGTCCAATTCCCGATAATCCTGAGATTTTACTGTTTTAGATCGCAAGATGAATTCTCACCTCTTTCCCGGACGCACCACGCCGGAAACGATGGTCGGTGGCATTAGGAAATGGGAACAACGTTCGCGTACCTCCGCCAACCGAACGTTTCGTCCGTTCGACGATGAGTTTGCAATGGTGGCCGAGCCAGAAGAGCAACGGAAAGGAGATTCGGAGTCGGATCAAGAACCATCGTCTGCGGAAGATCAGTACACCGAGCAGCAGCACTACTCAGAAACTGACTTCCATACGGAGCAGGAGGAGGATGAAGAGGAGGAGAATTCGGGTGAAGAGCAAAGCCGAATTCAAGTGTCTCAGTATCCACCGATGAACATCGAACCCGATGGTCATCTGCTGCACATCGATTTTATTTCCAACCAGCTGGAACGGTTCGTGATGCCCGGTTCGGGGCCAAACAGATCACAACGTCGAACGGTAGCGAGTACGCTAGGTAGTGGATTAACAAACAGAAAGCTTCCAGGGCAGCAGCACAACATCTCCTTCAGCCGTGAGCGTGTACGTGAAATCGAGCGAACCAATCAAATATTGCTTCGACGCATCATTACGACACGGCCAACTCTGCAGACCCAAAACAATAAACCGGTGAAACGAAGTGTATGTATAATTGTTCGAGCCCATATGTTATCGTTATACTAGATCTTAACAACAACAACAACAAAAAATCATCTTTTTATAGAGTTCAACGAACGCTTCGCCAGTGACCAGCGCCGCAACGAATCGGCGGAAAATGCAAGAAAGAATTGCCGCAGAAAATGAAGTAAGCTGTCGAATTATAAAAAAAAAGTATATAAATATCAAAAGCTAATCATTCTTTGTCTATATCGCTTCTCAGATTCTGCTACGGAAAGTAAACTCGGCTGGTAGTAGCCTGACAAAGCGTCCGAGCTGCTAAGAAGCACTCCCAACAACTGTCGGGCAGAAAGATTTTCTCCTTTATCAGACTTTAGCGTTTCAGTGGAGCATTATACTTTTATGCCGCCAAATTTTTCGTACCGTCGATCCTTTTCCTATTGTGTTATTTGAATAGAGAACGGGTTTATCCGCTCAGACCCTAATTTGTGAATTGTAGTTTTACTGTGATATTCCATCCGATGCATTATCTACTTTAAATGCTCCCTATGCTATGAGCAATGGTTTAACATAACAGCATACTACAGAAGAGGTAGCATTAAAATGCATTATCACGAGTGGCGGATTTATTCCTCTAACAAAAAATCAAATCAAACGAACATCCTTATCGGACAACTAAAAACACCGAGCTCATGGAGCTGTGTGGTTCTGTATTATCAAATTTTGGAACTGAGATCAGTCTGACGAAAGGCATTCGAAGTGCAAGGCCGATCGAACCGATGTCGATCAGTTGGGAACAACAGGATTTGTTTGTTTCTTCAAACAGATCCACCGTCGGGGTTGTAAGTCGAAGCGATGTGGTCCACCAGCAATATACCGTACGGATCGCACGATTCCCTGCGGCCGATGGAATTAGAGAAGTTTGTACATCACCAGAAAAAGTGTAGTGTACTCTGTATAGCGATAGAAAGCTGAAATAACGTTTAATGTTTTGGTTACAGCTACTTATACGCAAAGGCGAAGGAGGTAAGATCGGTGTTACCGGTAGGCTCATACAACCGGCAAGAAAGATACTGATCTGTGCCGTGACCCGTAAAAGCCCTGCGTACATGGCCGGGCTTCGATACGGAGATGAAATATTGTGCCTTGAAAATGAGTCTGTTTCCGGTATGGAATTAGACCGGGTACGTGATTTGGTTCGGAAAAATCTACGCAATAGTATCAAATTACGCACGAAAGATAAGTATGTTTGGTATGTGGGTATGAGTGGAACATAGTAAGGAAGAAATGTAATTCTTACTTTCTCACTTCCTACACCACCGTAGAACAGGCGAACGCTACATAACAATTCCTAGGGATGCGCAGAAAGGATTCGGATTCCGGTTTGTAAATGGAGAAATTACATTCGTACGGCCGAACACGGTGGCCGAAAGACGGGATCTAGAAAGAAGGTTGCAAATCATAGAAGTAAACGAGGAGGTTGTCGTTGGGATGGAAGATGAAGACATTGAAGCCATCATATGTGCCAACGAGGATGTAGTGACGCTATGTGTAGTACCAGTGAAAGTGTATCGGCAACTATTCAGCAGGTAAAAGCAGCGTGAAAACGTAAATTGTTATGGGATAAAGCTAACATTTGTCTTCTTACTTTAGGTTATCGCCCACCAAAAACGATGCGTGCACGTTGGTAGAACTCTAGCTAGATGAGGTATAAGATACTTACATTAAAAAGCACATTTGCCTTTCTATGTGAAACCGTTGTTTCTATCCCCTGAGTTAGCTTTTATCACTACGATTTACTACATTTACCAATAAACTAACGTAATATTCGGAATATCTCTATGTTTCTAAATTAAGAATCTCGCACCAATTGCATCAAAACAAACCCAAACAGATCTAAATGGTTCGTTTGTAAATTTTCAAACTGATTTTAGATGCGTTTCGGAATTTGACAGCCAACTGTCAGTTCACGTACGCTCGGCGCATATTTTTGTTTGGTTCCGTGCACGACGAAAAGAACAGCAATCGCAGCGTTTTAAAGACATCCATTTGCGGAGAAGCAAGCATTTGAGCTGTTGTGCGTATTGTTCAAGTATATAGAAACTGGTAAACGGAGTGCGTAGCAATTGGCTGTATCTTGTTGTACGTACGTCGGTCGGTGAATCGTCGGTAAATTCTCTGTGCGTTGCGTTCCAGTTTGTGTACAAATTGACTCTTTGTTGGTAGGTACTGAGTATACATTCTACATCATTTATGCTATGGTTGCTTTGAACTATTCTACAAGATGCGTTATGATGTGTTTGGTTGTGTTGATGTGAAAGGTGTTCAAAAGAAATGCCTGCTTTTTCCTATTATCACTTATCAGTGATATTTGCTGCGACAGCATTCCGTTCTTATCCAACCAGTGACGTATGTTTTCATTACTTAGAAATCACAGGTCTAAATTATTTTGCATTCCTACAAGGGACATTTGTTTACTGGCCCAGTTCCCACCATTGACCTTGAACGGGAAGCCGCTTTTGTTTTGATAAAATTCCACAAAATCGCGAATGCCGGCACTTTGACAATGGTAACGTATTCACAATATGCAGTTGAAAACTTGAAGCCGGAAAAATAAATGCTCCCCCCCCGTTTGACAACGCTTCCGATGAAGTTGTCATTTATTTGTTGGTTCGATGGCTCCTGGGAAAGGTTTTGCTGCCGAAAGTGTTTCACCTTCACCTAGCTGTAGGCTATGTTTTAGTTCTGCAGTTTGCTTCGTTTATCCAGCTTTACAATCAATAGTGTGAATTTGAGAGTGATACGACATAAGACATCAGTGCAAAACATTCCTGTAGTTCCTGCGACTTCCATTCGGTGGTGTACACTGAAAACCTCAGCAGATTTGCTTCGCTCTACCTACCTACTGCCAATACGTGTTCCGATGAGGAGTGAGAGCTTAAATGGACGCGTTTTTCGGATTTAATACAAACCTGCCGGGGGAGCACGATGACGGCGAGGAGGAGGAAGAGGAGGAGTTCGGGCGCAGATTCTGTCCGCAGAGGACAACACGCACAGCCGTATTGCGGTCACCGCTGCAAAAGCGATGCAAAGAAGACATTTCGGACGAGGAAGAATATGACGCCTTGAATGATGAAACGTTCGGTGCAGCAGACAAAGGCGACTGGGAGGACATTCACGAGAATCTGGTACGGCTAGAGCGCGGTAGAAATGCTTGTCTCTCCGGGGAGGACGATGGTGACGATGCGAGCAGTGGCGATTTGCTGTTTGAGGATTACGATTTTGATCTGCAACTTTCGAAGCTGACGCAGTACGATACTAACGACGAGAGTGGACGGAGCAGTGTAGTTGCACAGAGTATTGGCGATGAGTTTGCCAGCAAATTACGACTGGATCCAAGCATCTGGGGAAGTCCATTGAAGGTGCAACCGTCACCGTCATCACCACAACAACCACACCACTACGATCGCAAATCAAACGTCACGTCTTTCGCCCAATCGAACGCTTTTCATCATGCAGTCGGCGAGCAGAATCCTTCACGGCCTACTGGATTATTCCCACCAATGAAAATGCTTTCGGTGGAAGATATCGAGCGAAGCATAATCCAGAATCAGCACCAACAAAATCAGCATCAACAATCGCTTCACCTGCTGCAACAACAAATTGCACAGCAACAACAGCAACAGCAACCACTGCAATCGTTTCGTCAATCAACAGCTCATCATCAGCCGGCGGTGAAGTCTCGCGACCATTTTACACCGACCAAGGATGCCAAGACTATTCAATCGTTGCCCATGCTCTCATCGCTAGGAGTTGCGCCCGGACTGATGACACCACCACCGCATCTATTGGCGGCCAGAAACTGTGCTCTATTTCCCCCCGGACCGCCACCGCCACCAACACAACCACCTGCACCGCCACTGTTGAATCATCCGAATCGTCTTCCGCTTGGCCTACTGCCGTACAACCTACTAGCAGCACGCCCATACTCGACGCCTATTAACAATCTCGCGATGCATCCCGCTTTTCCACCGCGTTGTCCGTACGGTTCGCCGCTGCAAGGATTCCTGCAAGGACCACCACCGGTGACGATTGGTCCACCATTAGCTCAGCGTCACCCGGGGCCACCGGTACCACCGTTTCTGTTGCAGCGTAGCCCAACACCGCTGCAGAACAATCAGTTCAATCAGCGGCTGGTGCAGGAAATACAGCAAAATCATCCGATGCTTGCGTTCAACAGACAGCTGGCCAATTCCTTTAACGCGTGCGGCAATGGAATGAAAATGAATGTGGCCCAAAGTCTACAACGACCAACTCTCGTTAAGCCGTCGCATTATCCACAGCAGCAACAGCAGCAACGATCACGGCACGGCAATGGCGGCTTACCACCACCGGGTGCCGGTGGTCCAGCGAGAGAACGCGATGAGTACGCAAACATGATGAGCCAACGGGACAAGCAGTGGTTGATCGGGATACAGCTAACACAGCTCAACTCCGACCTGCCCTATTGGAACGATTACTATTTTACCGTATTCAAGCAAAGACTGGCGGCCGCGAAAGGAAATGGGGTCGAAAATCGTATCTACAAGGAAAACCAACAAAGTCACCCGTTTGCCCACACTCCTACCACCAAGGAACATGCGCACCTGCTGCTGCTATCCATGCTTACCAGGAACGTCAAGGGTGGCGGGCTGATGAATTTGCACCGCGAACGCAGAAGTTCCGAATCCAAACCGACCGGCGGTGCTGATGCAAAAGATGGAACCGTAGCTCGCTCCTATACACCGTTTCAGTTTGAAAAGTCCCTTGGAAAGCTACAGTGCGGAAGTGTCATTGCGCCCCGGAAGCTTATCGATGCCGATGTTATGGGTAGTGATCAGGTGAACGGTAACAGCGGTGGTGTAACGGCGGCAGAACAATCGTTAACGCAGCGCAAAGCTCGGCATGTGCTGTTGCTAATTGAAACGCTGTACAAGCTGTTGCTGAAGCTAGAGGACAAGCTTAATCCGATCGCCATAGCGACGGCCAATTTATTGCGCGAAAAGAAATTAAACGAACGTGCGAACATGCTTGGAACAGCCGATGTGAATGGTGATGGTGGGTGCCATGGGCAAATGGGCAGTCTAAAAGGAAGCGGTGCTACGAACGGGAATGGAGTGCTGGAGCCCGACGAATCTTTCGAGGACCTGTGCGCTTCCCTCATAGGTCAGCTATCGCAAGAGAAAATTACATCCATACTCGGTGTACGGAAGGGCAGGATTTTGCTTCGACGTTCGTTGGCCGTGCTGCACGATCATCCTTCTCGCTGGACGCTGTGGGGCATGATCTTTACCGCTTTGCCGTGCCTGGCCAAGAAGGATCGGGACGATGCGGAAGGGCTGCTGCTAGCGCTGTTTAGCGAATTTGAGCGCCAGCTACGGTACGGCACGATGCAAGATTTGCTGTTGGTCGCTAAGACGGTTGGAACATCGCGCAAGGTGATGCAGTGCATCGTCAGCAGTAAGTTTCTCCTGTCCTGCATCATAACGATCATCTTTCAGATGGAAATGTTTTGTGGCAAAAATCCGGCCACACTGCTGACCGCCTCCGAGGACAACCACTGGTGGGAGACGTTCCTGGTGGACGTGAACCAGGTTGTGAAGGATAATGTTGTCGCGCCAAGCGCTGGCGGAAGCATTTCGATCAATCCGGATAACAATATCGTACGCACGTTACGGGTTCACTTCGCACGGTTCGGTGCACGGGTCGATGGGACGGATTTGCTGTGCTTTATTACCGATAATGGAAATGGGCAGCAAAGATTGGGCGTTGGCAGGAAACAATCGCTACAGGAAACAAACATCACACCCAAGTGAAGAACGGAGCTGAATATAGGAGGTACTAGCAATAAGTTTTTCGCTTAAAACATTCGTTAATCGTTCTCAGCAAGGATCAGGGCGACGCACAATTATTGTCATGCTATAATAATAATTGCGAACGTGATTTAATTATAATCCACGATATTTAATCCCTTTGGTTTTATCTTACTCTTGATGCTGCGATGAAAAAAAAAAGATCTTTACACAATATTTGCTCACCCGAGCACACCTACTGTAGGTTCTTTAGAATGTAACTCACACTTGAAAAGTGTGCAAGAACTGAATGTGCATGTTCGATGGTCATTGAAGTTCCTTAAAACCCCGTACGTTCCAGTGTTTCGTGGAAGAAAACGCGGTTGAAAATGAAAATGAAAAAAAAAAAACGAAACCGATCGAATACCGACACCGTTAATTGAATCTATTCCATGCTCCAAGCTGTGACATACCGCATTGTTAGAGACTGCTTTTGCTAAAAAACAAAAAGAAAGGAAACATAATGTTGACTAGTAACTTAAGTTCGCACTTCATCATCCTATTGCTATAGAAGATCCAGTGCAAATGATGGAAAACCGCATGTTTTTATTAGAATGTGATGTTTACGTTTTAGTTAGATTTGGATTCGAATAATAGCCTGTAATATAATGATGAGTAGTTAGATGTAGTGTTTGGCATCGTGTTGTTTAAAAAAATTCACCTTCCCATACACAACCCTCTACACGTGATTTTTGAATGTCGATAACTGAAGTATTTTGCCATAAAACTTAGGTAGCACGCGCATCGATGAAGCACATCCGTAGGGCTAACGCGACGATCAGCAAGATTACATTTTGTATTCTCTCATTATCCTTTTGTTGTGTAGTTGTGTTACCATTAGTAGCTTTAGGGAGGGGGCTATAGAACAGAAATTCACTCTCTACAACAATCTCTACTGGACTGGTGTGTAAACGATTCATGACCTTTTAATGTTATATTTTTTGTGTGTACGGAGTAGTAGTGTGTAATATGCAGTTCATATGCTTTTTGCCATTAGCACACCTCTACAGATAATTGTCTTTTGCTACACAAACCTTTTGAAAGCTTGGTAATTGCTCGCTTGGTAATTTTATTTAATACACAACCTATCAGCGTTTTTTAAGATTACAATGTTCTTTGGCCGGCGAAAAAAAAAACGGAAGAAGAATGTAAATAATTTCGACAGTAATATTTAATATAGCTAAACTTGCCCGCAAAGCTAAACAATTTTTCATATTTTCGGCAACAACAACATGAAACAACTACAATGTAAATTACTGTCCGTGTAATTAAAAGCGAAGCAAATATGGTTAAAACAATTATGACAACATTACGTGAGTAAGTTCGCGAAGTTAAGCCAGTCGGAAAGCAACTAAATAAATCAATATATTACTCTTTTATGTTCTACCGCTTACAAACGCGAGCAAACTGTTGTTTGAGTCTGGCAACATTCTATATTGCGAGTCGTATATCACAAGGAAGTATATGGGAGTATACACAGAGTATTACACCTAGAGATATGCTACGTTTCTAAATAACTTTAACTAATAACTATTCCTCAACAACATGGTTTTCCTTCATATTTCCTTCATTTTCTCTCAACTCGAATCAGTTCCACAAGTCGACTCTATTTACACTGACTTTAGATCGGCTTATGATCGTGTTGCTCACTCCTTGATAAATTATTGCAACTCGGAGTTAATAATCGCATTGTTTCGTTGTTGCGTTCCTTTTTATCTGAGCGCTCCTGTTCTTTCAAAATGAAATCGATCCTCTCTACTCCTTTCTCGTCCAGGTCTGGTGTACCGCAAGGTAGCGTTCTCAGTCCCCTGTCGTTTGTCTTATTTATCACTGACGTGTATTCAGTGTTACCTCCTAAATGCCTCCTTTGCTATGCCGACGATCTAGAAACTTTCTATCCCATCTCCTCATTGCCCTGGGCGATTGCTCTATCCTTCAGGATATACTAGATCGGTTTTTATCCTGGTGTGATCGTAACTCGCTTAGTCTCTGTTCTGATAAGTGTAATACCGTTTCGTTTAGTTCGTGCCCGCTCCCCTGTTATGTACTCTTATGTTCTCAATGGCGTGTATGTTAATCTTGTTTCCATCTCCAAGGATCTAGATGTTTGGTTTGACTTGGGCCTTACATTTGTGCATCATATCGACACTGTACTAGGTAGCTCGTGGAGAACACATGGTCTCTTAAAGTGCGCATCCCATGAAGTCACTGACCCTCTATGTCTGAAGGCCCTGTTTTGCTCGTTGGCCAGGTCATTGTTGAAGTATTGCTCAATGGTCTGGACCTCTGCTAGGGTCCACATCGATTGAATCGAGCGCGTGCAGAGGTCTTTTACCAGGTTTGTCACCCGTAAACTATTGGGTGACTCGGCCTCTGTTCTCAACTCTTACGAGTCCAGATGTCAATTACTTGGTCTGCGCACTTTGCATAACCGCCGTTTCCTTGCCCAATCGACTTTCCTCTCTTCTCTTCTTCTAGAGCACCTAGATGCTTCGACACTTCTATCTTCAATATAGTTTTATGTTCCCTCTCGATCCCTGCGCTCTTGTCCTTCTTTGATTCTCCCCATAAGGCGCACGGGGGTTGGTCGCAAAGATCCTTTGCTTGGTGTTATGGTCAATTTCATCCGCTCTTCTCAAAGTTTTGACTGCAATACATCCTTAACTTCCTTCCTGGATAGAACGGCATATTTCACAATGTACCGCGTTGTTAAAATGGAAATGAAACATATAATCTAGAAATTATCGATTGTCGGATTGTCGGTCTGACGAGCGATCTTGACTGATTGGTTCTTTAATCTGTTTTCAATACGCCTGATAATTTTCTGAGAGAATATCTTACTGCAAAGGTGTATAAATCATCTGGCGGATTTTTGTTAGCTTCTGGAAGTGGCTTCAAGTCAGTTTAGTCCTACTCCTCTGTTAATGTGAGCGTGAACCTAAAAACACTTTAAAGGGTTTGGTTGTACGGTTCCAATCTCATGACACGGCAGCATTTTGTCAGTTCTGCATCGGTGGCAATTTGCCACCAAAATGCCAATAACATCTTTTACATCAGCGTATGTCAGTATCTTGTTTGTTTGATAGACGATCTAATTAATTTTCAGTTTTTACAGAACCGGCTTTACAAACCCTAGGTACACAATGTCCACCTCCACATCCAGCGGAAGTAGAATGGCTGTTATGGATCGCGATCTCTGCAGTTTGATGGTGGAAATGCCCTCGGAAAAGGTTACCGTGCGCCAGAAAGCTTTTAACAAAATGAATACCATCCTGAACAACCGGGAAGAAGACTTTCTGGCATATATGTCGTCCGATTCGTTCGAAACGGGCTGGAGTACCTTGTTTGATGCTACCTATCACGGCATCCAGAAACAGAGCTATGCCACCAACAAGGGACAAACGCAGAGCAAAAATTACGACTACGTCATGGTGCTGCATAAACTGATCGAGCTGGCGATGGATCGAGAGGAGGCGCCTCAGCTTTCGTACGGCCAGTTGATTGGATCGTTCGTGCATGCGATGTCGGATCAAGCGTTGCGAGAAGGCTTCGGTATGTGCTTTTTGCAGGTTTTGCAAAAGTTTGTGCTGTCCTCTAAATGGTGCTTAACGACAGTGAACTACGAACAATGGAAAGACATCCTCGATGGTTGTTTCGTGATGATGGATTCATCGCAAGCGGCTAAATACACGGCTTCAAGTTGCCTTTCTCTAGCTGTGGTCAAATTTTTAAGCAACTGTTCGATGCCAACATTGCTAGCCGCATATCTCGCCCGCTTGATGGAGCACATACGACTAACGGCAAATGAGAAGAAGAGCAACGTACTTTACGAGCTGATAAATACTGCTTTAAATGTTATCCAGGCGGTAAGGCTTCACTTAATCTTTTAACCATTTAACCGTGTGTTTGAAAGTAAATTGTGTTTGATGTGAATTTCGCAGATTGCAGTAGATTGCAACAGCAAGATAATCAGATTCTTGGAGGCACTCGTACCGTACACGGTGAAGATTTACAAGGAAGGCAATCTTCGCAATGAACAGAAAAGTGTACTGTTTCGATTGATGCATCTGTCGCTAATAGTGTTGTACCCGGAAGGAAAGTCACACGTACACGTTAAACGGCTTACGAAAGATTGCCCACAACCTTCCGAGGATGAAGAAGTGTGTAAAAAAACGTTGCGTGAGTATCACTACATTGTAACGAGTGAGATGAAGGCACGGGAACAGTCCTCGTCGTCACAAGGCGCTAAGGACAGCGCACTGTTTTGTGATGGATTTGTTGATTTTGCTGCTAGGTTGTGTTACACGGTACGAAACTTACATAGGCATAGCATATTTGTTGAACGTGTTGACCGTTGTTTTTAAATACATTTACAGGTTTATTGGAACGAGGATAATTGGAAGGAAAGCAACAGTGATGAATCGGTCGTGAAGAGAAATAAGCAGTTCAACAAACTTCAAAGTATAATGGATATGATCGGTACAACTCCGAATCACTACAATACACGTTGGTAGGTTACATCCTCTTCCACGATATTCCTCAATTTTCCTAAGGATTTAATATAGCTCAAGAAAATCTGGGAATTTTAAAAACCTTTGGAAAGAATTTAAACATATGACTGGGATACCATCCAAAACCCAAAATCCAAAATTAACTGCATTACTTCCCCTCACAGGATGTTCATATTATCAGCCGTTCTCGATCGGTACGAATCGGCTATAATCGCTGAAGACTACATGCGCTTGTTGCAACTTTTATGCAACATTCAACCGTCGTTACAATCACCGCTGGAGCATAATTCATTTTACCGGTGTTGTTCCAAGCTGCTCAACTTCGAGCAAAAACCAGCCTTCAAATCGCTGGCCACAATGTTCAAAGGTGAACAAACTGAACTGTGGAACAAAATCGTTGCTGCCACTTTCCGTGGTTGCACCAACACCGCTGCCAGAACGTGCAGTGAGTCAAACCTATTGTTACAGCTGCTGATACGACATCGGAAATATCCCAACATCAGCTTTTTGAATGGTACGGTGCTAGAGGCATTTTACACTTATGCTGTGGAGAAAACGAACAACAACGTTGGAACGATACTAAGCATACTGGACACGGTGGGAAATGTCGAATGTTTGGGCAGTGTAGACGGTGTGTTGGCGAAACTGTTCAACTATCTGTATCCACAAACGCGTGAAACTAAATCGAAAGCAATACTGCACGTAAAGGAACGATTAAGTGCGAAGCTGTTGGCACAAATTTCGATTCTGTGTGTTGTAACGAAGCGCTCTGCATCGGAACAGCAGGACCAGGTACGGAAAATAGACAAAGCGCAACAGGTCTTTTTGCAG
>KZ061551.1:490278-532862 GCA_002091835.1 Anopheles maculatus
TCTCTCTCTCTCTCTCTCTCTCTCTCTCTCTCTCTCTCTCTCTCTCTCTCTCTCTCTCTCTCTCTCTCTCTCTCTCTCTCTCTCTCTCTCTCTCTCTCTCTCTCTCTCTCTCTCTCTCTCTCTCTCTCTCTCTCTCTCTCTCTCTCTCTCTCTCTCTCTCTCTCTCTCTCTCTCTCTCTCTCTCTCTCGCTCTCTCTCTTGCAGAACGCTCAAGCGGGCATGACGGTGGACAAAAAGCTGCAAAACTATGTGGACATTTGTAACAAAATTCGACCCGTCTTTCGGCACTACTTTCTCGAGCAATATCTCAAACCGGGCGTATGGTTCGAACGGCAGCAAAACTACATCAAAAGTGTGGCCGCCAGTTCGATGATCGGATACGTGCTCGGGATCGGTGATCGACACGTACAAAACATTCTGATCGACAAACATACCGGGGAGGTTATTCACATCGATTTTGGTATCGCGTTCGAGATGGGAAAAAACTTGCCCACACCGGAAACCGTTCCGTTCCGGCTAACACGTGACATTGTGGATGGCATGGGGATCAGCGGCGTTGAAGGAGTGTTCCGGAAGTAGGTGTTATGTTGTTTGACATTGTCGATTTTATTATAAACGGTGTTGTTCGTTTCTGTTTTCTGGCCGTAGATCGTGTGAAAAAACGCTAGAAGTGCTGCGAAACAATCAGACGGTAATTCTCGCTATTCTGGAAGTGCTTCTGTACGATCCGCTCTACTCATGGAACGTACTGTCGAACAAGAAAGCGAACCGTCGGCAACAGCAAGCTTACCTTTCCGGCGGATCGGGCGATGAATCGGAAGCGGAAGAAGGCCTTGGGGTGCCGATACGGCGGGACATCAATGTGACGGCCGAGCGAACCCTAATGCAGGTGGAGGAGAAATTGCTCGGGCAGGAAGATAACAAGTACATCTCGGTCGAAGGTCAGGTGCAGATGCTGATCTTCAACGCTACCAGCAAGCGTAATCTCTGCCAAGTGTTTGCTGGATGGCAACCTTATCTGTAACCATAATGTGAGTTTTGTCTGTATACGATAATTATTATCTTTTATTTAACTTTTTGGTTTCTTTTCTTGCACACCACAACATGAGTGGCAAAATTTTCTTAGAAAATATTGGGAAAAATCGTTTGTTGGTTTGGTTTTTTTAAACCAGTAAATGCATTCACTAAAGAGGTAGCACGTTTTAAAAAAGAGGTAGCTTTGAGCTGTAACACCTGTATCGGTTATGATCGGACCCATTTGAATAAGAGGGTGCCGACGTTTTAGTTGACCAGTGATCTATCCCCCAGTCACTTCGATGGATGTTCCGTTTACGTAGCTGCTTTTATCCGACGCCAGAAAGGCTGCTACTTCCGCAATTTCTGCAAAACATAATTTTGAATTATTTAACTCAAACCTTACGATTCGTCGTCTCATTGCTAAAACCTACCCTCCGGATGACCGAAGCGTCGTAAGGCACACTGCATAATGATCATATCTTTCACCTTCTGCGGTACGGTACCCGTCATTGGGGTTTGGATAAAACCCGGCACGATCGCATTGACCCGTATATTGTACCGTCCAAATTCGCGCGCAACCACCTTGGTCATAGCTTCGACACCGGCCTTGCTGGGCGAATAGTTTGACTGGCCCATGTTGCCGGTGCGAGCCACGATTGACGACACGTTCACCATCGATCCTGCCAGCTCGTGCTCGATCATGGCACGTCCGAAACGTTGCAGCATCAGCCACGTACCTTTCAGATTCACGTTAATCACCGCATCAAAATCGGATTCCGGCATTTTGAGCAGAAAATTATCATGCGTAATGCTCCATTCGATAAAGTAAGGGTAAATTATTTTTTGGGAAAAATGCAGGATGAATGTTATATTATGTTTTGCTTTTCCTTATACAGCGATCGATAGAAGCTCTACGGTGTTTAGGGGAAATAGGACCGATTGATTTGGGCACAATGTTGCTTAAGTCAGACGCAGAAATGATCGCGTATGACACGGTAGGTAGACTGGATTCGATAAAAACAAATTGTTTACCCTAACAATTGACTTAAAAATGTTGGTTTCAGATCAATAATTCGAAAGAAGCAATCGAACGATGCGTTGATGTGTTGCTGAACGAACTGAACGTATTGCTTACGAGTGAAAACATGTCGGTGGTAAACATGGCTTCATTAGTTTGCTATAAATTGCTGTACGGAAAAACATTCCATGCTCTGGCAGGTTTGTACTTCATTTTTACCTCTTGCTAATCAACACCATTACATCGATCGATAATGTTCTTGTTTTTCTTTTTCACAGCAAAGCTTCCAACTCTTTATCCATTTTTGGGCACTTCTCCAGAAGAAGTAAAACTGTTCTCATACACTGCGGGCCGGCAGTTGACGTTACATACGATTTTCGCCAATGGCGAACGACTTATTTACCCCGTGTTTGTGCAGCACTTATCTGTTGCGTTGCTTTCGTTTTTGGGTAACACGATGCTTAAAAAATTGGCCGAACAGGAAACTACATTTGCAGAAAAGATCGTCCCGTTGCTGGTGCAGATAGCGATAAAACAGTTTGAAGAATCGGTCATTGATAAAGTGGGAAATTTTGTAAGTGTTGGAAGACCCGCTACATTGTGGAATAATTAGTAGTGAATTAAATATTTTTGTTCTTTTACAGATTAACGATTTTTTCTCCAAATTTAGCCTTATTAGAAACGACCCAAGACAGCAGACTATATTCAATGATCCCAAAGCAATACAGTTAATGCTTACGATTGTGGAGTGCGCCAGGATCCATAATCAGCTGTGCGTATAGTTTGTTTTTTACGTAAGAGATTATGCTTTACTGATTGTGTTCATTGTATCCGTATGCCCTAGGTTTCCGCAGTATAAAATCTCCATCCACTATCTGCCGGTAGCACAAGCGTCCCAATTCTGTCAGGCTCACTTTAAAGCGATCCTGTACGGCGAGCTATCCTATCGAGAATCCGGGAAATGGTGATGCAAAAAAGCATCCCAAGCTGTTGGATCTTATGAAATTGTGTCATCTGGCTATCGGTGTGAACGATGCTGTTCAATCTTTCCTCAACCCAATCCAGGAACGGATGGAATACTATCGTCTGGAGCAAAACTACGCTAAATGTTTGGTGATGCAGGATGCTACCGTGGCTTGGCAAGATAACACGCAGCCGGGTACTAGCAACATCAGTACGCAGGAAGGCTTCTTACAAACGCTGAAAGATTCTTGTCTGTACGGGCTGGCAAGATCGCTCCAGGTTGCACCACACCAGATCGATTACGAGTGTGCTTGGCGTTTGTCCGACTGGAACGTTTTAATCGGCACCGACGGCAACGATGCCAAGGAGGGAGCTACGAGCGCCATAAACGGGTTGCACATGCAATCACGTTCCTTCGAACGTGCCCATTACGCAGCCCTCAAGTGTTTGCAGCTGAGAGATGAGCTGGCGGTGGACAGTGCGATCGTCGAGGCTCGGCGAGCCATTAGTGAAATATTCAAACTTACCAGCATCGAGTCAACCAAACACATTTACCACGGGTTGTGTCGGTTACGAATGCTGCAGCAGATCGAGGACTTTGGAGAAATACATTTCGCCAAACAGATCGATTGCGAGCAGGATATGCTGGACAAGTGGAAGCAACAGGACGAGCTTCCGCACAGTGAATTTACGCTGATGGAATCCATCCTTTCGCAGCGGCTGTCCATTTTCAGCACTGCCGGGATTCGTGCGAAACGTAATTGGATTCCACCGGCCGTCTACAGCACCCTGCTGCTCTTGATACACGAATCGCGCCTCAGAGGATACGTCGACTGTGCGATAAGAAATGTGGCGCTGATTGGCAAAGAGGAGCTGCTGCCCGCAAACATTCAATCGGTCGTAATGCTTGAAAACGCTCAGCTCAATTGGACGTCCGGTCATCGGGTGGTGGCGCGCGAACTTGCCTGGGAAGTAATGACCAGCACCAAGTACAACGATCCCATGGTAAAGGCGGTCGCGTTTAGACTGTACGGCGAGTTTCAGGCAGAAGGCCACCTGCAAGAGATCAAGTCGCTGTGTTCCGATTACTTCCAGCAGGCGGAGAAATGTGTCCACTACGTGCGGTCCAAGCAGGATCCAGGCGGCGACCAGAAAACAGCTTCCGGCACGATTCCATCCAGCCATCGTTGTTTCGAGGTGGATCGCAACTACACCGTTCAGCACACCGTTGCCAAATATGCGGATCGTGAATTCGTTCGGGTATGATGGAAACACGAATGGATATTAAAATGGCACGAAGTGGCATGCTTTATCTTGTTTTATCTTTTCAGCTCAGCAAATATTTCCGCTCCCAGGAATGGGAAGCGCGTAAAACGAATCTGGCACGAATGGAAGAGGAATCGGTACGCCTGAAAGCGGAAGCCGCACACGCCACCGATCAGCGCCGTAAAGATCTCGGTCGATCGCTCCATTTCACGTACAAAAATCTGCAGCGCGATAAAAAAGCCGCTGAAGAAGTGGAACAAAGTCGTGGAGATTATTTGAATCTGGCACTTTGTTACTACCTGATGTACGCTAAGCAAACGACGATCGTGAGTGATATGGTGATATTTAGGATCATTTCTCTCTGGCTGAACAATCAGGACAATAAGAATGCGAAGGATTTAATCGAACAATCGCTACTCAGCATTCCTTCGTATAAATTTATCGCGGTACTACCGCAGCTCACACCGCGTGTCGGGACGGACAGTGCCGTTGGTGCGTTGGTGCAGAAAGCGCTGATACGATGTGCGCTGGATCATCCGCATCATACGCTGCCGTTCGTTTTTGCTCAGCTGCATGCCTTCAAGGATCA
The DNA here is from genome assembly GCA_002091835.1 of Anopheles maculatus. Classification (NCBI taxonomy): domain Eukaryota; kingdom Metazoa; phylum Arthropoda; class Insecta; order Diptera; family Culicidae; genus Anopheles; species Anopheles maculatus. The sequence continues at coordinate 495,132 of KZ061551.1, forward strand.
GCCGGATCATGAGTAAGTTTTGTTTGTTTATGAACGCTATGGAGCTTGCTAGGACGGCTTTCCTGTCCCTTTAAATAGAGTATACAAACACAATCTGAATGAAGTACTCTTAGTACTTTTGTAAATATGATTAAATCGTTTAATAATTGTGTTAGAGGACTTGTCTTGACGATAGTTTCACTGATTCTGCTTTATTCATCGATCGTACACTTTTTTCTCCTTTCGCTCTCTCCCAAAATCCCCTCTCCTTCTCACAGTGTCGATCCCATAGGACATTTTTAGGTTTCGTGTAGACCCTCGAGTTCAAGCGCTAACAAATTGTTTTTTTTTTTTTCATTTCTGCAGAACTCCTGCTAACGACAACCGTTTGCTTGGCGTACGAGAAGTGTACAAAAAGCTAAAGAAAGAACCTTCCCTGGAGCAAATGTTGCAACAGTCCGAACGAATGAATCTCGCCCTCATCGAGCTGGCCAACAAAACGCTTTCCAGTAGCCCCTCTTTCCGCGAGTACACCATGACCAAGCGGGATCCATTGGGGCTGTTGGACAGTTTGGATCTCATTCATTGTCCCACGATAGAACTGCCGGTGGTGCAGGACGGTAACTATCGTTCGCGGATCGTAGGCATAAAGCGCTGGGATCCGAAGGTGATCGGAGTGGGTGGCATTAATGCACCGAAAAAGCTAACATGCCTGTGCTTGAACGGCACCAAACGGACGCAGCTGCTAAAAGGAAAGGATGATATGCGTCAGGATGCGGTCATGCAGCAGGTATTCGGCATACTGAACATTTTGCTACGCCACGACAAAGAAACGGCACACCGGAAGCTGTCCGTGCGCACGTACAAGGTGGTACCGTTGTCGCGACAGAGCGGAGTTTTAGAGTGGTGCAACAATACGATGCCGATCGGTGCTTGGTTGCTGACCGGTCATGTGAAGTACCGGCCGCAGGACATCGAACCAACTGCCGCACGGAAAAAGTTTACCAACGTAAGCTGAAGCCTTAATTCAGTGATCAATATTTTAGTAATGTTTTTTTTCTCTCTCTCTCTCTCTCTCTCTCTCTCTCTCTCTCTCTCGCTCTCTCTCTTGCAGAACGCTCAAGCGGGCATGACGGTGGACAAAAAGCTGCAAAACTATGTGGACATTTGTAACAAAATTCGACCCGTCTTTCGGCACTACTTTCTCGAGCAATATCTCAAACCGGGCGTATGGTTCGAACGGCAGCAAAACTACATCAAAAGTGTGGCCGCCAGTTCGATGATCGGATACGTGCTCGGGATCGGTGATCGACACGTACAAAACATTCTGATCGACAAACATACCGGGGAGGTTATTCACATCGATTTTGGTATCGCGTTCGAGATGGGAAAAAACTTGCCCACACCGGAAACCGTTCCGTTCCGGCTAACACGTGACATTGTGGATGGCATGGGGATCAGCGGCGTTGAAGGAGTGTTCCGGAAGTAGGTGTTATGTTGTTTGACATTGTCGATTTTATTATAAACGGTGTTGTTCGTTTCTGTTTTCTGGCCGTAGATCGTGTGAAAAAACGCTAGAAGTGCTGCGAAACAATCAGACGGTAATTCTCGCTATTCTGGAAGTGCTTCTGTACGATCCGCTCTACTCATGGAACGTACTGTCGAACAAGAAAGCGAACCGTCGGCAACAGCAAGCTTACCTTTCCGGCGGATCGGGCGATGAATCGGAAGCGGAAGAAGGCCTTGGGGTGCCGATACGGCGGGACATCAATGTGACGGCCGAGCGAACCCTAATGCAGGTGGAGGAGAAATTGCTCGGGCAGGAAGATAACAAGTACATCTCGGTCGAAGGTCAGGTGCAGATGCTGATCTTCAACGCTACCAGCAAGCGTAATCTCTGCCAAGTGTTTGCTGGATGGCAACCTTATCTGTAACCATAATGTGAGTTTTGTTTGTATACGATAATTATTATCTTTTATTTAACTTTTCGGTTTCTGTTCTTGAACACCACAACATGAGTGGCAAAATTTTCTTAGAAAATATTGGGAAAAATCGTTTGTTGGTTTGGTTTTTTTAAACCAGTAAATGCATTCACTAAAGAGGTAGCACGTTTTAAAAAAGAGGTAGCTTTGAGCTGTAACACCTGTATCGGTTATGATCGGACCCATTTGAATAAGAGGGTGCCGACGTTTTAGTTGACCAGTGATCTATCCCCCAGTCACTTCGATGGATGTTCCGTTTACGTAGCTGCTTTTATCCGACGCCAGAAAGGCTGCTACTTCCGCAATTTCTGCAAAACATAATTTTGAATTATTTAACTCAAACCTTACGATTCGTCGTCTCATTGCTAAAACCTACCCTCCGGATGACCGAAGCGCCGTAAGGCACACTGCATAATGATCATATCTTTCACCTTCTGCGGTACGGTGCCCGTCATTGGGGTTTGGATAAAACCCGGCACGATCGCATTGACCCGTATATTGTACCGTCCAAATTCGCGCGCAACCACCTTGGTCATAGCTTCGACGCCGGCCTTGCTGGGCGAATAGTTTGACTGGCCCATGTTGCCGGTGCGAGCCACGATTGACGACACGTTCACCATCGATCCTGCCAGCTCGTGCTCGATCATGGCACGTCCGAAACGTTGCAGCATCAGCCACGTACCTTTCAGATTCACGTTAATCACCGCATCAAAATCGGATTCCGGCATTTTGAGCAGAAAATTATCACGCGTAATGCCAGCCGAATTGATCACTATCGTCGGGGGTGATTTGTACCGTGCGACCACTTCCTTCAGCACCGCATCAATGCTCTCCCCGGAGGAGACATCCATCTCGTACGCAGCATTATCACCCGTCGCCGCAAGGGATGATACCGTTTCCTGGGCGGCTTGTACGTTCCGATCGACTGCGACGACGATCGCACCATCTCGGGCCAACAGTTTGCTTGTTGCACGTCCAATTCCAGAACCGGCTCCTTTGTGTGTTTACGTAACAGTACAGTTTTTTAACATATGAGCCAGAGTAATGTGTGTGTAGCCTTTTTGTGTGCTGGATGAAACACTTTATACTTACCGGTCACCAGCGCTAACTTTCCTGCCAAAGGAGTGGCCATCGTGTTGGGAGCAGGATGGTTGAATGAATGATAAATTAAACAAATGCGCACGAGTTAACGTGCGAACCGGGTTGTGTTATCGCGTACGACGTGCTCTCGCAGCATATATATAATAACAAACAAACGCACCGCCATAAACATGTGATTATGGCACGGTTCTTGTCAACCGTGGAAGAAATTATAGCAAACTAACTGGCGGGAGTTTTGGTTTTGGAATGCAATCTTCTTTTTGGTGCCCTTTTTGTACAGCGGTTTTTGGGGAGATAATTTGTAACAGGAAATGTTTAATAATTTAACGCGTTTGAAGAAATTTAGATCGACACGTATTGTGTAATTTTTTTTCCTGAAATAAGTGTAAAATTAATTATTACAGGGTGGTCTTTCTGAATTCATTCAATTGCCTTTTGATGTGTTGAAGAAAAGAAGAAACAAATTGGGCAAAGTACCACACATTTCTGCTTTGTATCGTGATGGTCAATATCCTTGCTCCGTAAAGCCGATCTAGACGAGATTTTATCTACAATTTTTTTTTATTCGACCTGCAATTTTTTCTCAGATAATTGTTAATACCTTAATGAATCTATTGAATTTGTCCGGATTTTCCAATCATCGTAAACAATGATCGAACTTCAATTTTCTGCTTAATATGTACCATGGAGTTTATGAATAATCGTAAGCATTCGCATTCGGCTTGCTATTTCTGAAAAAAAATGCAATGTGGCACCAGAAAAACCGAAAAAACCTTGAATCTTTTTTTCCCACATCTGATGACGTTTAATGCCGAAAGTTTCTCAATAGCAGTGTTAGAAGCTCCCGGATGAAGCCCAATTGCATCAAACAGGAGATCCTGATCGTAAGATAAAATTACACTTTATCATAAGTACTGTTTATTTGCTCTTCCAGAACTGTTTGTCTGCGGAGAAGCCGTTGATGCGCTTCCACAACCCACACAATGGCACCGATCGATAACAGAAGAAAGAAAACACCCACACCCAAACCACCCATCAACAACCACTGCAATGAATCTGAAATGAGATTGATAAGCCATTAGATAACATCACCAGTTTTAAACCAGCTTCTTTTTCGCCAGCTAAGCACACCTTCTTCCTGCACAATGTACCACGTTTTGGTTGCGCTACCTAATCGGCTTGTGCCGACACATTTGTAGGTGGCTCGGACTTCGTCAGGAGCAAGCGCAATGCGTACGAAATGTCCATGCTCATGTTGCAGGTAATCGTCGTTTTTGAACCACATAATGTCTGGCGTAGGTGTTCCATCGATGTCACACTCCAGCCGAAGGTGACCGTCGGAAGAGATCGTAACGTTTACCGTATCGTTTACACTGACAACGTGCGGTTTGGAAGGATATTGGATGGATAGGTTCAATGAGTTTTCTAGCATCGTTCCGTTCTTGTGCACTGCTACACAAGACACGTCGCTGTGGGACCCGTTAGTGATGTGTGCCAGATATGTAACGGCCCATGCGTAGTGGTGCCTTTGTCCTGTTAGTTTGAAGCTTCTTCCACCGTGATGTATAATAAACTGGTTGGTAAAATTGTAAACATCCACCTGGCACGTGATGTTGATTCGGTCATCGTACAGTACGACATCCGTGGGAGAAACGACACGAAACAGCATCGGGTCGAAAAAATTGCGCACGTACAGAAATGTGCTGATCGCTGTAGTTCCCTCACTGTTCGAAACCTGACAGGACACGATACCGGGACCATGTGCTACCGGCCATGAGGGAACGATTGCTTTAAAGTGCGTTGTATGGTAGAGCTGAGAAAGCTAAAGAGATATTTTACATTAATTGTCTCTCTAGCGGTGGACGTTTTGTTTCACCTTCACCATAATACTTACCCACATCGAGTCTTGTGGCACAATCATGCTTTTACCACAGTATGAACCACTCTGAACGTTGCCGGGCAAACGATCCATTTTTGTCGCCGAGCATGGTGTGTAGGAAATGGTTACATTAGGTGTAGGATGTGCAAATCCACCGCACAGCAAGCTTACATGATCTACGTTTTTTGGAACATCGTAATTATGCATCCGTACGATAGGGCTGCCTGTTAGTGAAAAACGCGTGAAAGAAGCAATTGATAGACACTTCCATGAACCCTAAAGTGAATATTTGCAATCTCTTGGTACATACCCCTTACTAAGATGTGCAAAAGAAACTGTGCCACCTGTCGATTGAAGTGTATCCTTATGTCAAATCGTCCACCTTCTTGCTGCGTTACGTTTCGCACACTGCACAGCAATGTGTCAGACGTGCGATGTTCGTCACAGTCTTTCGAATGCTTTTGGAAGTGATCGCAGAAGCTAACGGTCGGTTCCCGCTCAATGTAAACTTCTCCACCGATGAATGGTGGATGAAAAATAGCAATCGAAAAGTCGCCACGATTGGGCACATCAAGCCAACCGTTGTGGGTCGCGGATCGGTGTACTGTGGTACCGGGGGTTGATTGCTCCTCAACCAGGGATAGTACAGATAGGTACATCCCGGTACAGACGGTTTCCGTCGCACAACACCGATAGCTTCCGACGTGAGATTTTACAACCGATCGGATCGTTAGTGTAGTCCTTTTTGGATGTAAACGTACGAAGCTTAACGAATGAGGAGCTAAGGGCTTACAAAGCAAAAAAAAAAAGACAATTATGTCAGAGCTAGCGGCACCACCATGGCCTGGACCTCATCATATCACCTCATAATGTGCATCGGATGCATTGGACGAGAAATACCACCGGAAGTGTTTGTGCTCCGTGTGCGTGAAACACTCCAATTGTATTTTGTCGAACTCAACCACAATGCTTGGACCGCGTATAGCAATGATTGATGAGCCGTGCACTACCGAATTAAGACACCAGAAATTATGTTTATTAAGAAATCACCACCAATAATTATATAGCTCTCGCTAAGTTTGCTTACCAACACTTATCGTAATCAAGGTGAAACACATTATGAACGTCACTGTCGCCATCATTTTGTTTGGAACGCAAGATTGCAGAATGCAGATTATATTAAGGGATTATTAAGTACACTTAAACGACCGGATCGCATTTCTCTAGGCACACGCACTAAATCACTGTAACACCAAATTTTCGTTCTAGTTCGAGAAGCGTTACCGAACGTGGTCAGCCCAGATCAATTAACCGATGCGCAATGGTTGCAGCGTTTGAATATGAGCGAATGCTCGAGCAAAATTGTTTCCTTCATTTCTTTACGATTGGATTAAATATATGTTATTTTAACTATGGATGATCAATTTGTATACACAGCCTAGGTGAGAAATAACTTGGCGTTACTCAACAATGTTATCATTTTTATTAGTTATCATTATTATCAATTGTTGTCATATTAATGCAAACATACATAGTGAGGGATTTTTAAAACACTTTTAAATCATAAAATTACGGAAAATATGCATTAGACAATATTATAATTAAAAATTGGCGAGTTAATGCTAAAAAAAATTCGCTGAACAAACGTTCCAACATTTCTGCCTGATTCAATGAACCATTATTGTCGAAACCATTATTGTATGATTAGAATGACACATTTATGTTTAGTTTGTGGACACAACCACATTGCGCTGCCTCTGTCTGATTCATCGGCATATGAGGCATTCGGCAGGCTATATCGTGACTAAGAAACGCTCTTGAACTGACCAGAATGACATGTGAACTCTATGGCCTTCAGCTTTTGCTGGATCAAGGTTAAAACCGGAAGTTGGAGCAGTAAAACCCATCCCGTCCTAATTCCATCATCAGGGTGATAGAGATTAGTGCGTATGGGCGTAGCGTTGCGTTCGAAGCTCATTAAAGATTTTCGTTTGAGATGGAAGTAATTAAAGTTTGTGTTTAATTGTGGTTAGGTTCGTGGTACACATTATTACAGCGCGAAGAGTCGTGAACAATGGATATAATAATTTCGAAAAACTGTTTCATGTTACGTTGTGTCTGATACGTTAGGGCGCTTTTCCAAATTTATTTGTTAGTCAATGCCAATGACACTAGTAGCTATTTTCGATTTCATGGAATATCAGGGTCATTTAGAACCCGAGGTACACGCAGCACACTAGTAATCTTTTAAATCTGGATGTGGTTGCGATTCGCATAATGGCCAACAATTAAAATGGGGATTCACAGTTGTCAAAAATTATACCTCAATAAAAAAGGGCTCACTTCCACTAGCTGCTTAGTCGATTTTGGACATTCTTCCGCGTAACATGGAGCTCGTTTGTTTTGGTCCATTTCGCTGGACGCTGGTGACAGTTCTGATTCTGTTCTTCACCATATGCCACAACGCTACATCGGCCGCCATGGAAGTAGGTTCCGCTGGGTCCGGAAAGCAAGTGTCCGCCAAACATACTGCGACCGATCACGTGCGTGAAGTGTTGGGCCATGTGTTCGGAAGGGACGATCGATCGTACTCGGGCAGCCACAGTTCGAGCTCGAGCGATGAACGTAGCGATCGTGGGCACCGGTGGGGCCGAAACCGTGACACCTGCCGGTATGTGAGTCGTTCGGGGAAGTTTTGCAAGTGTAATTGCTACGACCGTAACGATCGTCAACGTGCCGGGATTTTTGATAAACACTGAGTAAGGAATCGTGTAATCGTTGATTTTCCGCCCGGCACGAGGATGTTGGATTTGGGATATTAAATTTGAAATATCCATTGCATTAAATGAATTAATCTTGATAACTCGTTTTTTTTTTCAAAAGGATCAAACTCAATATCACATTTTTAATAAAAATTAAATACTTGGTTCGTTCCCTTAGGTCACCCATATGTCTATCTTCAACTCATTGTTTTGAATATCTATAGAATAGTAACGTTTAGGCATCACGAAAGTTCAAGGCATCAAGGAACTTTGACGTGCCTTTTTCTTGCCATGACTTTAAACATGGGTTCGGCAATTCGTGATTGGTGATTTGGAAAATTTTTCTTGATTCTACTTTTCTATTGCTTCACACTTACTTATCAGGCACTACAAACTCTTCGCAGTCTTGGCCTGCTGCAACAATCCTCGATACCGTTCACGGTCTACACGCCGTCGTCTGCCAATCCATTACCCCGGCCGTTCTGGCGGACGCATCAACGCCATCACTCCATCTCAGTTTGCTACCTACCACACCTCCTCTGTCCATGTGGACGGCCTAAAAGGACTTTACGGGCTGGGACGTCCGGTGCCATTCTCATGACATGACCAGCCCACCGGAGCCTGGCGAGCCTAATTCGCTGCACGATGGTAAGATCACCGTACAGCTCATAGAGCTCGTCATTGTAGCGGCTCCTCCATTGTCCACACATACGGGGCCAAAAATCCTTCTGAGCATCTTCCTCTCGAACGCGACTAAGAGGGTTTCGTCAGTTTTGGACAGAGTCCATGTCTCAGAGGCGTATGTGAGTACTGGGACTATAAAGGTTTTGTACAGTCCCAGCTTCGTCCGTCGCAACAGGTATTTTGAGTGGAGAAGTTTCCTCAGTCTGTAGTATGACCGGTTGGCAGCCAGCCAGCCAGATATGTGAAGTTTTGGACGACTTCGAAGGTGCGATCACCTATCTGTACATCACCCCTGCGTAAATCAGTGTTTGTTAGCAGGGCCGCTGATGGTGCCACCATCATTTTGATTTTTGCCTCGTTGATCTCCAACCCGAGGATCAGTGCCGCATGCTCAATCCTTTGGTATGTAAGCGTCTGCTACATACATAGGATCACTTCACACACAAATAACGTCCGAAAGCCAGTTACTGCATCAATGCTTATGATCTTATTAATTATTTTTCCACAAGTTACCAATTTCTCTTATTCAAGGTTTAGTCTTAATTGTAGATCACAATCATCTTTCTAAAATGCATCTGTTTTATTTCTCTATTAAGTCCATGCTTATATTGTGGCCTGGTCACTATGGTTAAGCCTATCCTAAGAATTAAGCCTAGGATAAAGCAATATTCAGTCACCACATCATCTGCAATTTAAGAGCTAAACATTGTCTAGCTCTAAAAGTTCAATACGGAGCATAAATATTCTGCTTAGTCAATAGATCAGAAATGTAAAAACCTTCGATCTTTCCCACCAACACCGTTTGCGTCTATGGCGTACACCTTTTCGTCTATGGCCAAGAAATTATAAACCTAACAACAAACATCTTGCATGATAGTAAAGTTGATCGGTAACAATAGTCTTTCACTAGCTGTACTGGTTCTATTTGGCTGCTCGATCAATGTGAGTAAATACATCAAAGGGCTTCATTTTTCTATTTCTGCTTTGGAACTACACCCTAGAAAGATTACGACCTGCTATTTCTGGCTTTCTATGACTTATTTGTACCTGAAACTGGATAGTCAGTCCTGCATAAAGTGGGATTCGGTTCTGGCAGTATATTTGTGTAAGTGTAAGTTATGGAAAACGCATCATTCATTCACTACTCCACTAAGGAAGTTCAAACTACACCAATTTTCAGTATGTGTTTGTCATAATCAGTTACAGACAGTTTATGTGCAGTAATATCTGTAGATCGTTTACATACCGCACGGTAAATACACTGTGAAAACACAGCAGTGGCATTATTGAAAACAGATTGTGAACCACTCAGATCCTTACTGGGAACACTGTCGGACTCTTGCTGACTAATGAATTAATGCGTTAGATAAATGATTACCACTAGTGTTTCAATATCTAAGAAGCATCTTCCCGGTACCATGACTGCTTTGAAAAAAAACTTCATAATTGTCATCAGCGTGCAGTTATTGGCATATTTCTTTCGATGCGCACTGTTGTTTGAAGTCTCATTTGCCACTAATTGGACGATTCTGGGTGCTATAGCTTCCTGGCTCGGTGGGAATTCTATTACCATTAAGCTAATGCTTGCTTTACTGTGAAGGTTGAAGAAAACTAATCATTGCTACGCCTTTAAAAGCCATTACGTCGAAGAATATAAAAAGGAAAAAATATATTCCTTCTGACTCATGTGCGCTACATGAGGTTAATACGAGTATGAGTTCATAGAATTGTAAATTGAATGATTGAAAATAGTTCTTTGTATAATATTTACAAAATATTTAAATATTCGAGACAACCCAGGCCTTGAGCTACCAAAAATACAATAAAGCGATCCTATATCCTAATTTCTCGAACTTTTTATGTTCCATCACTCAAAAAAAAAACATCCGGTTTATGAGAACGATGTTAGCGCTTAACATTCCAAGTCCACAGTACGCACAGTACGGTCCACATTACATGCCGTTCTACTTGTGTAATGCGAATAAAGTTCCAAACTCTTGCAGTCGGGTTCCCAGGTTGAAATCAACTCCTTTTCCATCGTTTGTAACCCCATAAGAGTTTTTTGCAAAGTAGCACACACAACCGCCGGCACATCGGTGTAAAACAAACTTCCAACTAATTAAGAACTCAAATGAACACTTTTACGATCGAAATAAAGTTTGGCATTTGTGTTAGTAGTGGTTGCTTTCCCAGCTTCCTTTGTTTCCTTCGGCAGCAAACGATCGTGCCTCTTGTTCGTGGTACTGGAACTAACCAGAATAAACTGTTGTTCTTCGCTTGTTATTGTTGAGCGGAAAGTGCGTTCTTGATTTGGTAATACGATAAACAAAATGCGCAACTGATTCGGTTTAAAGTTGCTCCATCACGATCATTCCACTCTCCATGACTGCAAGCGATGAAGCTAAACATGCTAATTCCAAATGCTTACCCACACGACGGTGACTCAGCCATCGCAGCTACTACACTTAGCATCTTCAGTCGCCGGTGGGATCGGAGCTACGGTCCAATGTCAAGTTGACACCATCCCCTTTTCCATGTACGTCAACAAAAGGCCAATAGACGGCAACGACAAAATACAGGAAACCGGTTACAGTTTAACAAACTTTTACACCGTGATCCACGTCCGAGAGCGCGAGCATGCAGCAGGTTATTGCGCCCGTGCGTGGTCTATTTCTAGCTCCGCGGTTTATCGAGCTCGGGCTTGGTTCATGACCTGAGATTGATTGTCTCTTGGAAAAAAAATCTTCTCTAAACACGTAAGACTCGTGTGTATTGTTTTAGGGACATTTATGACCAACACGTCCAACTGTCCAACCAGCAGAGATGCAAATTTTTGGCCAAAACAATGTCCATCCTTGAAGGGAAAAGTTGGACCTTCCATACTTGCTACGCTTTACAGCCGTATGATGTAATGGAACTCGATTGTAAAACAATGTGTCGCATTGTTATCGCAAAAGTGAAGAATTGTTGCTCGAAGGTTTGATTCTGCTATTTAAGGGATGTTCCTGTCGTTTTGCTAGACATTATCACTTTTACACACAAGTCTGTCTAGTGGTAGCAGCAGGTTTATATCGTTTTTAACATGAAATCCGCAGTAGGTTTCCTGGTGCTTGTGCTAGCCGTATCCTGTCGGGGGACAACATCCGATCGTGACGATATTGCTGGATCCAAAGATTCCGCTTTGGCAACGTTTCTGCAACCGTTGGAAGCAAAATGGCGCGATGATCAAACCATCCCCGAGCGACGTTCCAGAGAATTAAGCTACTTTGGTAAATATTTTAGAAAAACGCTGCTTGGAATCAAAACGACTAAACTCTTGATCGTTTCATTAGGCACTGGCTACAGCTACAACCCGTACGCAGGGCATCACAATCCACTCTACACGTCGCCATACGGTCAGCAAGGTTTGTACAATCCTTACAGCAGTCCCGGCTATGGGTTCGGAACGTTGAACGGATATGGAGGAGCCGGTGGACTTGGCGGAGGACTGGGAAGCTTTGGAGTTGGTGGCAGTGCTGGCTACTTGGGCACTGGAGTAGGTGCCGGTTACCCTGGTGCACAGTTCGGATATTCGGGCTTTGGACAGGGTGCCGGTGCATATCCATATGGCGGTGGATTTAATGTGGCCCAAAGTCCGTACGGTGGATATGGTACTCAGCTCGGAGGATACTACAATCGAGGCCTGTACGTTTGAGTGCAATGGTTTTGAATGCTCGGGATACTGACTGACAATAAAAAAAGGAACTTTAGGATAATGTTTTGCTGCAAAATGGGTCTTAGAGAACTCTGTACTTAGGAGCGTATGAGTTTTACGCTTTTACATTCGATGACCCTGTGTCCTAGTGATCCACCCAACAGTCCAGTTGGAGTAGCTACGGCTTAAAAAAGTTACCAAGTTACGGCATATCTTACCGAATTTGTCCATACTGTAAGCTTTCCCCAAGCATTTCTTGATTATTTCCGCTTGTACAGCATCTTCTTTCTTTCGGGGAAAGATTATAGATTCCGTCTTCCCAAAAGTTTTGTGTGACAGTAAAATGCATCAACAATTGTTAGGCTTTTTAGCAGCTTTGTCGTTATGAAACTTGGATGCAGGAAAGTGAGCATCCGTCTTAACAGTTACTTGCTGTCCATACTAGAAACGAAACCGTTAAGGGTTTCCTTAAGGTTAAGGAACATTTTCCAAATATGCTTTTAACAAGATCAGCTGATCGTCATAGCCGTGAAAGGGATGAAAACATGAAAATAATGATGATCATAACAGCCATGTCTAAGGCCCTGCGAAGATGTGATCCATTTTTTGTAGAATGCTTCTTGGATGTAGGAATCGAGACAAAATTTAAGCACTTTGTGCTCTTTTTGTGTTTTTTTCGGACACTGTTCCCCGCGTGAATCTGTTTATCTTACTCTAAACTAACGTCACAACATGTTGCCCAAAAGCACTTCCAAATTCTCATCCGATATGCTGCGTTTTTAGTTGACGAGCACGATCACTTAGAACGATCGTTTAGTCATTACAGGAAAATCCCACAAGACTGCCACGATAAGCTAAAACCCATCAACAACACAATCGGTTGACAAACGGATGCTGCGATTACGATGCGGAAGCATCCGTATCTCATGTTTTTTTTTTTCGCGCGCGGGACGTGATCTTCACCCTACCCGAAGAAAACATCGCTCTGTAACGACCTCGAAAGACCAGACCAATGCTTTTGTTTTTCTTCTTCACTCGGGTGCGACTTCGGTATGCTTCTGCCTTAGTATACTATAATGTTGCTAAACGATGGGAAGGAATGTTCTCCATCAAGCGCGTAAGGCTCCATCTCCGGTGACACGAAACGTTCGGTCCTCCCACTCTCCCACGGTTTCTTCGGGAGTGACGCTGTACAGGCTTCAGGCGTTGTGCAGACTGGCCGTTTGATATATAAAAACCGATCCTCATCGCTAGGAGACGATTAAACGACGGACAGAGCGCTCGAGAGCGGATCAACAGAAAAGGTGTTTCGCTACGAAAAGTTTTTGGGCCAGGAGGTGATTAGATCCGTAAGGTAAGACCGTTGGATTCGTGTTGCTTTGTGTATCAGGAAAAAGTAGACCACAGTCAAGTCCAGAATTTGCTAGCATGTATGTGTGTGTGTTTTTCGTTAAGCAAGTGCTAAGAGTGAGTGATTGGTTGTGTGTTGTAGATCAGACATGATAAACACAATCATCTGCAGCAGGTAGCAGTGTGCTAATCGATCGTTCCCATCCCACGAGTCGGGGATTTTTCCTGTTAGAATAGGAATGTTGACAACCGGCAACAGTGTACCGATAGGTCTAAGAAGTGAATTCCAGATTTAGAACCGTTCGTGACGAACCCGTTGATAGTGTTGAAAAGCTGTACTTGAACAAGAATTTAAAGCTCACGATCTTTGCGGAACGTGAAATTAATTCCAAATTCTTCGCGTTTTTAGGTTAGCGGAAAGTTTTTACTCTACAAACACCGAAAAATGAAGGCATTGTGCAGTTTGCTTCTTCTGGCGCTGGTCAGTCTAGCTGCGGCTTATCCTGCCGAACAGCAATCAAGTCAGGTGGCGGCTGATGTACAACCGGCAGTGGATGTGGTACAGCTGATCCCGGTAGAGGATAGTGGTGCAGCCGTCCCGGAAGCGCTAGAAACGGAAGGTCAACGATCGAAGCGTCATCTTGGATTTGGTGGCGTTGGCATTGGCGTTGGTGTCGGATTTATTGGTGGCGGTGGCGGTTTCGGAGGCTACCCCGGGTACGGTTACGGCGGTGGTTTCTATCCCGGGTACGGTTACGGTGGATTTCAACCCGGTTTCGGATATGGAGGCTATCGGCGCTACGGCTACCGGTACGGTGGATACGGTTATGGAGGAGGCTTCGGATATCCACACTACTTCTAAGCTTAGTAGTGCCGCACGTGTGATGATGTAAACAGAAAACCAAAAATAAAACACAACTAAACTTCACATTTCATGGGTAGCGTGGACAATGAAGCTTTTCTTTTTGCCGTGGGAAATGGATCGTTCGTAACCACTCCGACAACCACTTGTGACAATTGTGGGAGCCTAGTTTTGCACTGGACGGACGGCATCATCGAGGCAATGTAGCACAAGGTCAAGATGCGAGGAATTTGGTGAATTATTCTCTCACGAGGTTTTTTGCAGACCTGTTTGTAGCTAGTAATTTGTTTGACACGGTCGATGATCTTGTCATGATGATCGGTTGCATGCGTTTGAAGCTTTTGTGCGTTATTGTGTGTTAATTTATTGCGTAAAAATAGGGCGTGATGAGAAATATAAAATATAAAAGAAAACCGATCATCTATCTTCGATGAACCGTTGTGAGAAAAGTCATTTATAAAACTGCAAACTAAAACCGGTGACGCAAATGATAAGTGAGCGAAAACTTTAAAAGAAATCGTGTAATGTATGTGTCATTACGATTTGTTGAGATGATCGGTGTTGTTGCATTTCCGTACTTCTCACGGTGCATTGCACTTCTTGTGTACGGTTTCGCCGGACCGGGGATTCACCGGATTTCTACGAAGTTGCTAAGCCTCACGTGGCGACATAAATGAACACGAAGGGATGACGATGACACGGCATAATTTTACTACCGTGGCCGTTTGGCAGTTCGTGTCGGCGCGCGCTTCCTACAAACCTACGCACTGCCAGTATGGTAGCGATTGGGTATTGATTTAGCGCTAATTGTTGATTCGTTGATTGGCACGAATTCCGGAGACCGGTTCCGATTGACCAGCTGCTGCTGCTGCTGCAGGAGAAAGTGTAATAGTGTTGCTGTTTTTTTGCAGTTTTTGTTTACCATGCGGTTGTACTGTACTGCTGTAAGAAGGATGAGCATTCCATTAGAATGTTTACATTAGCGTTGTGTATTTGTCCATTTGCATGTGCTTGTTGTGTGTTGTATGGTACACATGTTTCTAAACAAAGAAATTACTGTTCAATTATAGTATTGGTAGGTGTGTTTGGTTTCGCTTCTTCAGATTTTTTTAGATTCCTTTGTATTGGGTTTTTTCAAATATTTTTTATAAAACAAATTGTTTTGAGAAGAATACCAAAGACATTTAAATAATTTGATGTGTATTAACAAAACAACCGTTTTTTCATACAAACAATTGATTAAAATATAAGGTTATGTGATGTTTTCATATATTAAAAATTTGTTTTCATCATCTGGAGATTATATATAATTCAAAAAACGTTTGCGAAATGTTTTAAAATGTTCTGTAACATAATTTATTCATATCTTAAAAGTGTGCTGTTTAAACATCAATTGATTTACAATGTTTACCAACTAGGGAAGACGATTAAGATCACAGATCGATCAATTGTCCCTCTTTCACTGTATTGCACTGTATCAACTTTTTTTTAACAAAGTCATACCTTAAACATTATCAGCATATAAACTTCGACCCAAATTATGAGCAATATATAAATAAAAATCGTATTCCGGCCCTAAAAGCTGCGTGGCAAAGAGTTGGACCTTTAAAAACTGGCTTTACAAAATATATTTACTCAACCTATGATCGTAAAAAAACATTTGCAGTTTGAACGAAGTTTATATCAATTATATTTGATTAAAAAAAAGTAAGTTCTACAAGCAAGAATTTTAAACCTACGGATCGAAACAGTGTTTATAAAATTATGCACAAAAATATTAATAACACGTACTGCTTTATTCTTGTCAATTTGCTAGAACACCAGTTTTATCCTCTTACGGTTCGTTGTATTCATTATTTTATTTAGTTTTTGAGGTTCTTTTACATGGTTTTATTTTGTTTAATAATTTTAAACATTCTCTAATCGATTTTTATGTTTAAAATCAGTGAGAAATAATGCTATTTATTTTTACATTTAGTTATATCTGTATCTATAATGAGCTTTAAGTTCTCAAATCTTTTCCACAATATCCGTAACTACCAAGGATGGCTAATTGGTTGTTGCTAATTCCGTTGTAGTTGTGTTGTGGGTAGATTCTCTACCCTCTAAATAAGAAGACCGCACGAAGAATGAGTAAGAAGCTGTAGAACGAAACAAATGAGGAAAAGACATAAAATCTCAATCTTTAAAATAATTACCCGTCGTGATGCAATAGAGAGATTGCTTCATTTTTGCTCATGTTGTGAAATTTATTTCATGGAATGTTTCACTTGATTGGCATCGAAATTCGTTATTTTTGGTTTGTTTCTTGTTAGAAATTACTTGAGATATTGTTAATAGATCGTTCTTTGTTTTTTTCTTTTAATAATGATTTTGTTACAATATTAGTATTAAATTTATTTTGAAGGTATAATTTATCAATGTATACATCTAAGAGTTTCTTTGTCTACTTTTTGTACTCTTTAGTTTCTATTTCTTGTATGTTTAAGTGTTTCTATTTAAGATATAAATTTATCGTACTGTACTACAAAACTATTACTGTTTATATATGTTTAGGTAGTTTTGGTAATTTACTACAGATAAAGATAAACATAATACGAAAATAAGACGATAAAACCATTCTACAAACAACGAAAAATTATAACAAGCAACTTAAAACATGTTAAAGAGAACTTATTACTTACACAAAGAAATGTTGATAACAGAAGCGAAAAGCAAAAGTGAAATACCAAATGAAATAATTAAAAACGAGAAGTATCCAAAGGAAAAAAAAACGAGAGGGAAAAAACGAGAAAAAATGCATAAGAAAAATCATCAACACAATTAGAACACTTCCGCACTCTGGGCGAATGAAAAAACCACCTATAATTTGTCATGCCGTATCACAATCGTTCTTTATTGAGTACATTTTATTGTAACATTACACTTTACGAGTCACTTCTCAGTAATATCCGCCTCGGTGATATCCTCCAAATCCTCCTCGATGTCCACCAAATCCTCCTCCATAGCCACCTCGGTATCCACCATACCCTCCAAAACCACGGTGTCCTCCGTATCCACCGCGATATCTGCAACACAAAGCAATATAAATCACAATACCGATTCGCAAACCTGGTCATACACTACACTTACCCGCCATAGCCGCCTCCATAACCGCCACCGTAACGATGGTGTCGCTTCTCGCGCACCATTTCACCCATATCCATGTCGCCTTGTTCGTTAACCGCAACCATGTCTTCCAGCGTAAGTGGTTGCTGCTCCACCATCATCGGATCCTCCATCATCACCATCATCATCGGTTCCTGCTCCGGCTGCATCTGGTCCTGCATCTGCTCCTGCATCTGCTCCACCGGAACAGCTTCGATGCTGGCAAGGGCGGCCAGCATCAGCAAACCACAGCACGCGAACGTTAGCTTCTGCATCCTTTCTTCACTCGTTGGGGGCACGGATTAGTGAACTGGTTTCTTGTTAGCACACCGCTTTTCTGCTTCAACGCCGATGCGGTCTCGTTGTCGTTCTAGCTCGGTTTAGTGTATGCCGAGAACAGCCGGACCGTATTTATACGTCGCCCCGGCATGTGTGCGAGATGTGTGCTGCCAGATTCTGGGATTTTTGCGGCGCACGCAAGAATTGCGCCAGTGCGCCTGTCATCCGCCGTATCGTTTGTCATCGTGCGACGCAGATCCCAGCTTTCGTTCGTCTTCTTCCTGGTTGGGCCCCTCTCTCTCTCTCCCAACGGCACCGTACTACGACCCAGCAACCGTACGTTACACATCGTTACAGGTTGTGGGGAAGGCAAGCGCACACGGCTCCGGTATCATTACGACGGGGAGCGTGTACATGCCTTCCGATCTCTCGCGAAAAGGGCAGGCAGCTGGTTTTGCTGCCACCCAAAAAAAAAAAAGAAAGAGATCAACGATACGTTAGACAACGAACCTGTTATTATTGTTTTTAATCACTCCCGTTTCGGAACCGGATCAAAACCGTTTGGGTTTTGTTTATCGTTCTTTCCTTTTCGTTTTTCAATTCCCCTGCCCTTTTGTGAGCAGGGGGGGAGTAAAGGGAGGGATTTTTGTGAATGAGCTTTCCGGTTCGTTCGGTGTGCCCCCGGTGGCACTGAACTTATTTGTTTGTCGCGGAGCTAACCATTATCGATCAGGCTGTTGCATCTCGTCTCGTCCAACCGGGTCCTTAATCGTAGGGTTTTCCAAAATCTTCACCTTGTTTACAACATAATGGACACACACCGAATGCCAGCCAAGGACGGAAAATAGCCCAATGTCAACACGGTTGAGGCAAACAACAGCTTGATTGACTTTTCATTTCATCGTTAGTGTGGCACGACGATGATTCACAATCATTACCGAGCGGCTTATGTGGCATGATGCGAGACGTTGAGGCGTATCGTAAAGTGTAAACAACATAATGTAAACAGCGAACAAAAAAAAATTATCAAAGAAGTTAAAATGATTTTGCTTTAAAATAAAACTGTGTTTGTATAAAGCGACGATCATTACTGCAGTAAGATTACAAAAGCTGTTTACCGTAGTCATAGCATAATGCTTCATTTAGTTATGTTAAATATTTCTTTCTGTTGGCATCCAACGACTTACGGTGATGTTAAGTCGATGGTGAGTTGCTCACCAATTCGTTACCGTCTTACGGGGGATTTTTGACCAGATAATTCCGATAATTCAACGCATGACACGTGCTTAATGTTGTAAAGATACTCATCTTGTTCTAAGAACTATGTGGCATGTCAAAAGTTGATGTCTTGGCGTTGCGTCGTACCCAAAATAAAGGTGTCGCAGTTGGAACTGTTGTGATTTCAAAGCGTAGTGGTGTGTCATTTATATGTAATTATTAGTTTAGGTGCGATATATTCATGCTAGAACATTCGACACCGAATACCGAAACATTATTCAAACCTTCTGATGTTTTAACGGTAGTTAGTTAATTTGTTAAGGAAGTTAGTTAGTTAGTTAGGAAACATTTAATCAAAAATCGGCGTTTATCATCGTTTAAAAATGAGTTATAACATATTCTCCTGCCTAACTAGAAACCAAAGAAAGCAATCTAGACTTTCCCTTGTGGCAGTAGAAAATGTTCCTTATTAATTTGCAAGATAAGCTTATGAATTAACGTTGAGGAATGTGATAAAAATGTCGCCTTGAAATATTGAAGATTTTTTTACAATAGCCGCTGGAAATTAAATAAATATAAATGAATAAATTTCAAGGATGAAATTCAGCCTTTGTCAGCGGTTAAAAGTTAGTTAAAAATTATTCCCCAGCATTACGAAAGAATGCAATCTTGACTTGCCTATTGACTGTAAGATACTATCTATAAAAAATAGGACCATATAACTGTATAACGCGAGGCCGATAGGATTGGATTGAGGATCAATGCGACGAAAATAAAGTACCTGCTTGCCGGAGGCTCTGACCGTGATAGAGCACGACTCGGAAGCAGAGTATTAGCTGACGGCGATGATCTCGAGGTAGTAGAGGAGTTCTGCTACCTTGGCACGATCGTAACTTCGGACAACAACGTAAGCAGCGAAATCCGAAGGCGCATTGTTCAGGGGAATCGTGCCTACTACGGACTCCACAAACTCCTGAGATCCAGAAGACTCCAACAACGCACGAAATGCGCCATATATCGCACACTGATACGGCCGGTAGTCCTCTACGGGCACGAGTCCTGGACTATGCTGGCGGAGGACGCCAATGCACTCGCCATTTTCGAACGGCGGGTGCTACGGACTATCTTTGGCGGTGTGTGCGAGCAGGGCGTGTGGAGAAGGAGAATGAACCACGAGCTAGCTGAGCTGTTTGACGATGCAGACATCCTGTCGGTTGTCAAAGCCGGAAGGATACGCTGGTTGGGGCACGTGATGAGGATGCCGGACTCATGCCCTGCCAGGAAGGTACTCGTCAGCGACCCGTTCGGCACGAGGCGCAGAGGAGCACAGCGAGCTCGTTGGCTGGATCAAGTGGAGTCAGACCTGAGGGATATCGGATGCAGCCGGGGATGGAGGAGTGCATCCATGGACCGAGTTTCCTGGAAACGGATTGGACACCAGGCCATGTCTATTAAACGTGCTCCCTAGGAGCAGGCCACGAAAGAAGAAGAAGAACTGTGAAGACAACGCTGGCTGTAATGTTGAGGAACATAAAATCTTGTATATTAGCAATTCTGTTTACCATCCTCAGTATCGAAGACTTTTCTACCATGTAACATGCGATTGAGAGCGATTTCAATGCCCACCATAGCGTTCTGAATGTAATCGGAAACGGTAGTACCATTAGCGCCATCTTTATTCGCCTAGCCGTAGCTAATCATGGAAAACTGCAGGATCAGCTATGGCTGCGGTCACGTCACGTCAAGTTAAAAAAGAAATTCAAACCCTTAACAAAAGCTAGTTGTCACCCGCAGGAGTATGATCATGCAAACCAAAGAGATATCCTTTTGAATAGTGAATCCTTTTAACCTTTATAAATCGTATTGTCATTATTTAAAACGAGTGGAATCCCTTAGGACCGTTCATTTTCAAGGGGTTGGAGGGTATCTCTAACCAAGGTAAGGCTCCAACGTCTGCTACTAACATGTAAGTGTCACTCCTTCAGAAATTCTTTGAAAAATCCAGGTACGCTAATCACGAACAAGCTTAAGAGTATTAGCTGACGGCGATGATCTCGAGGTAGTAGAGGAGTTCTGCTACCTTGGCACGATCGTAACTTCGGACAACAACGTAAGCAGCGAAATCCGAAGGCGCATTGTTCAGGGGAATCGTGCCTACTACGGACTCCACAAACTCCTGAGATCCAGAAGACTCCAACAACGCACGAAATGCGCCATATATCGCACACTGATACGGCCGGTAGTCCTCTACGGGCACGAGTCCTGGACTATGCTGGCGGAGGACGCCAATGCACTCGCCATTTTCGAACGGCGGGTGCTACGGACTATCTTTGGCGGTGTGTGCGAGCAGGGCGTGTGGAGAAGGAGAATGAACCACGAGCTAGCTGAGCTGTTTGACGATGCAGACATCCTGTCGGTTGTCAAAGCCGGAAGGATACGCTGGTTGGGGCACGTGATGAGGATGCCGGACTCATGCCCTGCCAGGAAGGTACTCGTCAGCGACCCGTTCGGCACGAGGCGCAGAGGAGCACAGCGAGCTCGTTGGCTGGATCAAGTGGAGTCAGACCTGAGGGATATCGGATGCAGCCGGGGATGGAGGAGTGCATCCATGGACCGAGTTTCCTGGAAACGGATTGGACACCAGGCCATGTCTATTAAACGTGCTCCCTAGGAGCAGGCCACGAAAGAAGAAGAAGAACTGTGAAAGTAAAACTGTTTGAGGAAAAGTCTTCAGACACTTTTTCTAACAATGAGGAAATTGTTTAGCGAGTGTAGCCATAATTTGTGGGGTGGTTCATACTATTGTAAGTCTAGCTTTTAGACTATAATACATACATAAAGAGTACATCGTAATATCTTGAACAGTTTATAACATAATTACGCAAATACCTGTCCCAATATGTTAGAGCACAACAATATTATTTGTCATAGTTTTATAAAGACTTAAACAATAAAAAAACTTCCTCCTTAAGTCATAACTTCTCTTGGAAAACCAACGTTCTAGAAAACATTTAATTTTGTATCAAAATCAGAAACCTTCGTAACATCGTTAAGCACGGAGAATGGAATATTATTTACAAATCATGATCTAGATAAGATAAGCAGACAGCGCCACCGGTCTTCACACAAGTCTTCACACAGGAATTCAAGTCTCATCTGGGCCGTTCCCCCATAGCGCGGACTGACTATCCAACTATATGCGGCAACAATAAGTCCAGTAAGCTAAAAATGGCATGCATGACCTTAAGAGGTCGTTAGGCCATGAAAGAAGAAAGATCTAGATTAGTTCTTTACCACACTACTGATCGATAACGAATATGCGAAGCAAATCTTGCTTATTTAAAGCACCCGTAAAGTACCGCTACTGATAAAACGACAAATATTTTAATCAGGTAATAGATCCAAAAGCGTGTACAATGTTCCATGTCAACAAATACTATACATAAATTGGAAATTTTGGGGGCCGATAAGGTTCAACGCTGAGATGTTTCATTTGAAATCTAGTTTTGAATGACAACGCTCTTGAAATTAGATTACAAAAAAACTAAATTGATTAGACTAACAGTTTTTAAGACAAAAAGTCCTCCAAACCCCATATCACAACGTAAAAATAAGTGCCGGTTATTCCCAATTCTGGAAAGACTTACCCCACACACATCTCATCAACTATTCGCGTCAGGTGTCATCAGGAGTCCGATTTCGTTCAGCAACGGATTCGTCACGCTTCGAGCAATCTTTCGGCAAACAGTGTGTTTGCAGTTCAAGTTCATCCCCACTGATTCCCCCACCAGACGCATCAGACGCTTTCCCCACCGACGGGTAGACCAGTTATGTAAATTGAATTTTGAAAGAAAACCAACAAAAAAACACACACGCACAACGCCACAAACCAAGCCCATAAGCCGGGCCAGCCGAACAAAAAAACCCCACAGTCATTATTAACAGTCATCTCGAGACAGTGCACCCGGACAGGTCAAGCCTCTGTAGCGAGGTAGCGAGAAAAAAGTCACAAAAGCTTCCTCAGCAATTCTTCTTCAGCATCTTGTGAAGAACCTACACAACATGAAGCTCTACTGTGCAGTGCTAGTGTTGATCGGGGTTCTGCTACATTTCGGGCACTCGTTTACACCGATCGATTCTCCGGACGATATGCTGGCGGAAGAGAGTCAACTGCAGCCTGCCCAAACGTTGGCGAAAGTCGTCGATGCCGACGGTACGGTACGGGAAAAGCGTGGACTCAAGTATCAGTATCACTACAAGGAAAAGAGTGTCGGTGGTGGATTGTTCCCGTACAAGCATACGGTCGAACGGAAGGTACACATCAAGCACGGACATCATGGACTGCTCGGTGGACACCAGTACCGTGAGGTGACGAAGGTCAAGCAGTTTGGCTTCGGACGCTAATTAACCGATGAGTGCCGATGAAATGTAGGGGCGCAGACCCGTTAGGAGAGGTTGCTCAATGGCGATGAAGAAACAGCTGATTTTGTGTTGTTTGTTTTTGCGTCGCAAGGTCAGCATGATAATAGAGAAGCGAGAGATGGCGAGTGATGCGTGGAAAATTATGATGAATGAACTGCGTGGGGTGGGAAACACCGGTGGAAAATTAAATTCAACGACTGACCTGAAACCGCACATCCGTGGATAAAGTGGATATTAAGCAATAAAATTGAATTTTTAGTACACATTTTCTGTCTTATTTTCTATAACGCTTTACCGCGCCCATAATACTTTCGAATTTTTATTTTATTTTTCAGCAAAAGAGAGTGAGAATAATTCCTTCTCCTCCGGACTCATTTACATAAGTATGCGGAACACGTTTGGGGCACTTTTGGTGTGTTTCGTGGCAGTTTGTTTTATTCGCAAAATGGAAGGATCATTGTGACACGGAACAATCAATCCTTTAACTTTGATGTAGTTAATTTATTTTAAACAAATTTAATTTTTTAGTTAATTTAAACGATCAATTACATGTTTTGTTATGTTACTATAAAAATATGTAGTTATATTTTACCTTTTTCTTTCACATATTATTCTTTCAACTTCAAAATGAAAGCTTCCATTTTCTTACGAAACTTTCAAAAGTCAAAACTGATACGTTACATCATTCTTCTTTTTTGCTGCGGTTTTTAGTTACTTTTACATTTTCATTTTTATTCATTTAGGACAGCCTGACTTGCTTACTTACTTGCTTACTTTTACATTACATGTATTATTTGGATTTTTAATGAATTTTTACAACAAAAACAATTAAGCAAAAAATGATATTTTCCTTTGGTATTCCTATATGGAGGAATTTTGTTTGTAGCGAAAAAATGGTATTAGCGTGCGAAAAATGATTAAAAAAGTTTCAAAAATGTGTCTTCTAATTCTTGACAACGTACTAAAAAATCACTTTTATCAATATCTTCCAGTATTTGTTTTATTATCAAAACAAATAACAGGTGATTGTAACGTAACCATATTATGACAACATAAAACCAAAAATGTCTTCTTTTATCCAATAAAACTCAAGCCGAATTTCTAATTAAGCTTGTTTTGCTATAGTAAAGAACTTTTTCATATAAAAAAAACTGAAAAGGGATAAAACAAATTAGCATTTTAAGTTTAAATCATAAAGATAAATCGTTTAATGTAAAATAAACAGTAAGATAATGACCGTGTGAGCGACCACTATGCCCCTAGTACAGAGGTATACCCAACGGTCATGGCAACAAAATAATTTTGATTATATTTGTACAGCGGTACGGTTTATTTTTTTCGTGATCTTTTGAATAGTTGCGTTGGGTCCTTTCTGACCAGCTGAGTTATTAATTGGCACCTTGAAAACAACATAAAGCATGTCATATGACTCTTGAGACCATGAAAAGGCCTTTCACATGCAGTTTGCTTTGAACATTTGTTTACTAATGAGAATGTGCTATGGTAAGATGCAAAGATACAAGAAACGTGCCGCTGTGTGATAATGGCGAATTCAACGGCAAGATAGAAAAAAAAACCTTTGGTGATCGTAAGCCGGCTTAGCAAAGCCGAACTATTTAAAAATAAGTTCCTAAAAGGATTTACACAGTAGTTAAAAAAAATGTACTTGTTTATTAACTCACCATAATTGTTGGTATTGGTTTGAGTATTAGTGAAACTCCTTCTCTACCATTACAATCATGGAGAGATTTTGGGGGGCGTCATACCTGGCTTGCTTAACTCGAATTACCCATAACTGGATAGTCAGCCCAGCGAATGGAAAAACGATGGCATTATAAATCATTCCTTCATGTATGCAAATTGCACATTTAGGTTAACAACTTAGATAAAACAATACGTGTGAAAACCACCAACATGAAACCACCATAAATGATTCAAATTCCATCCAATTAATCGAACAAAGCTACTAACTAACAACAATCGCATTTCACAGTTCGTACTTGCTAATGTGATAATACTTGTAATTATAAAACAATGTGCCAAGATTTTTAAAACCATCAATCTCTATTTTTTGCACGTCTCTTACTGACCATCCTTGAACCAACAGAGTAGCAAAAGGTTAAGGAATCAGTTTCCGCTTAAGCCGTTCTTGAATACGCGTGCAGTAGTATGAATTCCGAACTTCTATACTTAATTTTACCCACTTCCAATCCTTTTTTTTTCGGGTGAAACCTGTCCAACAGCTTTCAGCAGCATAGTGTGTTGCCGCTTTAATTGTTTGCATATTTAATTTTTGCATTTCAAAACTACCGCGTGTGGTGAGAAGCTACGAGTGTGTGTGTGTGCATTGTTTGCCAAATGTTTGTTGTGGCCGTTGCGTTGTGGAGGTTCTAGAGTTGTGGCCGGTACCCGAGAACTACAGTGCATATTGAGCCGTGAAACGATTCAAAACGAGCTAAACACATGAAGATCGTACACTGTTTACTTCTAGTGCTGCTTGCAGTGATGGGCAGCGTTCAGTGTGGCCCGTTGGAGACTGCGAGTCGTGTAAGAGTGCGTAGAACTCCGTTCCTATCGTTTCCTGGCGGTGGGTTCGGTGTTGGAGTACGGTACGATGAATCTCGCTACCGTAGTATACCAGGTAAGTGTCAGGTCATGCTCTCATTAGACGTAATTAGAAGTAATGTTAAATTCCCGCCAATAGGATTCACCTTTGAACGTTACACCGGCTACTACGGACGACGTGCACCCGATGCTTATGCCGACTTCGCCAAATAACAATGTCCCGACGAAATGTAACGTCGTGTTGATCGACTGGGAGCTGTTGTTTTTTACTCATCACCTTTCTCAGTTCTAGGCTCAGTACGGATCGTCATCCAGACGGCACGTTATTAGCACCAACAATCTATTGCGAGTTTGCCTGTGCCCGTCTGGAAAGCGCAACACACATCAACCCAAACCAACACCACTTTGGCGCGTGTTTGTCGAGTCAGTTACGATGCTTCGGTAGAGTGAAAATTAACGCTTCCACGCTTTACCGTACGACTATTTAAATCCTGTTTCCGATGTGTTCCGCCGTTTTCATTCGCTTTACAACCGAACGATTGGTCAGCAGCCGAATCTGGGCAAGCAGTCGATCGCATCAGATCATCCGTTTAGTGAGCGTTGAAGTAAAATGAAGTGTACGGTCGTATTGGGGATTTTAATCCTGTTCCTGGGAATTGGAATGGAGTTCGTGCAATCAAACCCAGTACCACACATTGGATTTGGCGTCGGTGTGATAGGTGTTTCGCCGTACAGATCGTTCGGTGGTTATCCGGGATACGGTTACGGTGGATTAGGCTACGGATATGGAGGTGGTTACGGTGGTTATGGAGGTGGATACGGATATGGCGGTGGATACGGCTATGGAGGCGGATACTATCGAAGACGAAGGAAGTTCTTCCCAGCACCTCCTGCTGTGCTGATTGGTTGAGTGGTGAAGTGTGAACGACACAAAACAACGAAACAATTGGATGTGATTAATGTTCTGTAAATATTCAGGATAGATGCGTTTTTTTATAATCAAAGAAGTTATTGCGAGCAATGTTTTGCAATCTGCTTAATTAATTAAAGTATAATTTATTATAATAAAAAGTAAAAACTAAAAATAAACGTATTTTTGATTTTTGTTTAGTTTTAAAATAGTCCTTCGTGTGATCGTGATAGGATGATGAGAGACGTCTTGGGAAATAGTATTTTATCGCGTTAAAGATCTCATACCTTAATGATGCGAAACAACAAAGATATCCTTCACGATCCTAGCACGATTACGATCAAGAGCTAATGTTTATATGCTTCTCGAGCAGCACGAACTATTGCTGCTAATTGTGAAGGTCTCAACAAACAGTGATTCGTGTTCATCAGTGTTCATTACCTATTCATCTCTATGCCGACTTACTGCACTCATCGCCTTACATCGGAACATAAAAACAAATCATCTCATCAAAATAGGCATTAAATATTTTACTCTGCTAATGTCACACATTTTTTTTTACATATCGTGTCAACCTAATTGGCAAGCGTTTGTAAATTTCTCTACTCCTTCGACGTACCAGACACTTCCGAGAGAAAACACTCCTGGTTTGCATGATTCGATTCGAGGGAATCCCCTTTTTGGTAAACGATGACAATCATATCACACTCCACGATCGTGTATGTTGATGTGATCGCATCCTGTGGAAGTAAAGCGTACTTCCTGCGTGTGAGGAATGCCTAGAATGTAGTGTTTCAACTTAAGCGATAGGAAACGATGTATGTATGTGAATGATCTAGGTAGAGAATGATAAATTTTAGCAATAATTTAACAGATTGATTATTCAGTTTCGAGGGCAACAAGATTTGGTTTCAATCTCAAAACGGAAATGGAAATGAATAGCGAAGCAAGAGAGATTAAATAATCAAATAGGCGATGCATGAGCACGATGAACTACGCACGAAATGGAAACCAAAGTGGGAAATAGAAAAAAATACAGTGAAGAAGAAATTCTCAAATTCGTTCGTTGTGGATTTGTTATGAAAGTTAAACCCATTACTTATGGAAAGAGAAAGAGAATTGCAGAAAGGCTGACAGTGACAGAAATCTGTATCGTTGGACCATGATTTCATATACTATAATGCTTCTTACAGTAATATACTTCTATTCTGAAACTTTGTGTCAAAATGTCAAATTTTAAACTTGTATTAAAAACATTTCTAAATTAATGAGGAAGTTATAGATCTTCTTCTCCTTTCTTGGCCTAACGACCTCTTAAGGTCATGCCTGCCATTTCGAGCTTTCTAGACTAAATAATACCGCATAGTTGGTTAGTCAATCCTCACTATGGGGGAACGGCCCAGATGAGACTTGAACCCCGGTCCTGCCGTGCGAAGACCGGCGCCGCTGTCGCATCACCACCGGGCCGTCCCGGTTATAGATATATTTTTAATAAAAAAATTTAAATTTGATTACTAAATGATAACAATTACTCGCAATAAATGATGAACACACGTGTTCGAAACCAAGGATCAAACTGGTCAAAAATTAAATGATTGAAAAATTAGGGAAGAAAATCTAAAGCTTCTCAGAATGCACTTATTATGATAAGTAAAAAATTAAAGAGATCTATTTATTGAGAATGATGGAACTTAAGACAAATTAAACCTAATAATCGGGCCGTGAGGTAAACGGGTAAACTTTCTAAAAAACTTATAAAATAGTAACGCAATTTTTTTTGTTATTTATAACCCAAATTTAAATTATTTAAATTAAAGTCGGACACTTTTACTATCTGTTTTCATCGAAACATTTTATGCATTATTTTGCGTGGCTTTTAGGTCGTCGTGCAATAAGAAACATGGTTACCGTGTACTGGCACCTTAATGTTCGAATTTCGAACATGCGAATGAACAAAACAATTCATTTTAGATCTTGCATTCATTCACGCGCGTTGGTTCATCGCTTAACACGTGTGCTCGATCGTTTATGATGTTTTAAATTTACAAACATGGTAAATGAATGCAAAGACTTTTCGATTGTAGTTATAAATACAAACAATTAACAACAATTAATTTATTAGTAAAATATGATAACAAAAGAGACGATAGATTTCTTACTTAAAGTAGAAGACAGACAGATAATCTACAATGATTATCGTTGAATTTCTGATTATTGTATTTGGATTACTGAAGTAATTTGAGTTGAGGTTAACGATACTACCTACAGAGCAGTTTAATCAGTATCTCTTCCTAAAACTTGTAAAATCTGATTAATGGTCTTCCTTATTTCACCTGTTGCATCCGGATCCCATAAGCGAACTCCACACTCAACAGGTATGTCAACACGCTTTAGTACGCATGAGCGCACTCATCACCGTCAAGGCGTTTCCATGGCGTGAATCAATGGACAAACAATCGCAGCGAAAACTTCTCACAACAAACAACTGCCCGTATTGCTGGCGTTGACGTTGATTTTCCGCTCAATGTTTCACTAAAAAAGCCACAAACACATCGATCGAAAAGATGGATATATCAACCAAACCCGTATTTTCCTTCTCCCTTAACTATAAAGTGTTCGAAAAGCTGGTGACCTGCGGAAAGTACGATGGGATACATTCCTGTTTGACCATGGTCACTACCGCGGATAAGGTACGTACAGGCCACGGTGCATGGTGACCCTCGGTGAACTGGTGCGATGGAAAAGAAATCACAAACTAGTTTACCATCTATACCAAATCGGTCGTCCGACTTGCACGATCGACCAAGTTCAAATCGATCTTGAGCGTGTCCACTTCCGGTGTTGATTGACTTCGTGGTGCACTTTCCATCCTTCAGATTCTAATCCACACGCCGCACAAACGATACGGGCTGCAAAACTCGAAGCTATCGATTTCGGAAATCAAAAATGATATCGCGCTGCTCAACATGAACTTTCCCATACGGGCGATTGTGGCCGGACGGCTGAAGAAGGACGACGAGCGTGACGTGCTGGTGATTGGAAGTCCTTCACATGTGCTAGGTAACGAGGGTGGATACTATCCGTGGCTGAAGTGAGACAAAAGCGACAATAATACTGGTTGGCCGTGTGTTCCGTTGCAGCGTACCACGTGGATGAAAACTGTAACATGTTCCAGAGAGACTTTCACGAAGGAGTACGTTCGGCCGTGATCGGTTCCTATGCTAACAATCCGGGGAATACGTTGATCGTTGGAGGCAATGGTAGGTAAAGGAGATCTCGTTATATTCATCGGCCATAACTAGTTGCTCATTTACACATCTTTGAGAAACATAAAGACATAATATTCCCCAAAAGATGTCTTTTTCTCCTGAGTGTCAAATATTGTGAAGAATATCCTGGACAAGATGGGCTCTGAAAATGCTCAACGGAAGCCATTTATTTACCGAATGTTTTCGTCGACAGTGGAGCAGTCTCAACGGCGACAAATGCTTTGGGCAACCCTAAGTCAGATATCATTTTCTAATCATTTCATGGTCAAGCATCAGCTCATAGACAAGACCTCAGAAAAACCAAAAACATGTGACCATTTTTTTTTTATACCTCCATGGCCATAGATCCCAACTAAATGCTCAAAGAACGCCAGTAGTAGACTATGATCATGTTCATGGAAATAGCATTTGCTATAAGAAAAAATCCATTGCGATTGTATCTCTGTCCTTCCTGCAGTTAATGGACTATTATTTTTCTACTATAGGGCATCAGAACACATTCTTTAAAAAAATCTTTGATTCAACCTACTTCAAAAAGTAGTTAATAATTTAAAAAAGTAACTAATAATTCAATAAATACTTGCAGCCGTCGTCCGGGGCTACAATCAAGACGGAACCGAAGTACTGTGGCTGATAACGGCCGGTAGTGTGGTCGCACTGCTGCTAATCGATATTGATAAGGATGGCCAAAACGAGGTAAGACGCTATCTCTCACTCTCCACTCCTTTTCTCCGCGTGCTGTCCAATCTTACCGGACCGATTTATCATCGAAACTGAAAACCCTTCATCATAACCACAATTCCATCAGCAACACGGTTGTCAATCTTTCATTTCGTTTGATTACAGCTCATCATCGGCACGGATGATGGATGTATTCGGATCTACAAGAAGGAAGCACTGCTGCACGAGTTCACCGAGGGCAACGAGATTCAGAATCTGGTCGCGTTGCGTACCGGCCAGTTTATGTACAGCGTCAAGAATGGCACGATCGGTGTGTTCGAGGAGAACGTGCGAATGTGGCGCATCAAGTCGAAGGCACGCGCTACCGCCATGGCCACGTACGACATACTCGGCTGCGAGGCGAAGCAGATGATCGTCGGCTGGAAGAGTGGCAAGATCGATGTACGTGATCCACGCACTGGGGACGTTTGGTTCCGGATGAAGATGAACGATTTTGTGTGCGGCATCGCGTGCAACGATTACCGGGGCATTGGGTTGCTTGATTTGGTCATCGTGACGGCTGATGGAGAAAGTGAGAACGAGTAATCGGTTGCGATGAGATCATCCGTCGTAAATTAATTTACTTTTCCTTCGTTTTCTTCATTGCACCAAACACACCAGTCCGGGGATATACGACGCCTAGCGTTAATATGCTGACGCTGCACAACATCGTCGACGAGGAGATGAGTGCACTGTTGACCCAGAAGCAGAAGTTATTGCTCGAGCTGAAGCACTACGAAAACAACATCAAGTACAACAAGGAGATTCTTAGCAATACGAACGAAAGCAATCTGGTGCAAAGTGTGCCCGACAATGTGGGCATCATACCGTCCAACACACGGCTGCAGATTGGTATTTCTACCAGCTACGATAGTAACGATATGAACATCGATATCACCGTTTCGACCAACAACTCCACCACGATCCGGGCTGTGCTAATCTTTGCCGATCAGTTGTTTAAGGAGGAAACGTTGATCGCTCATCTGACGAAAGATGTGTCGCGTATACTGATACCGCTCAAAACGCTGAAGGATAATGCACAGGACATTCACATCAAGGCGTTCGTCGGGTATCCAAGCAGTGTGCAGTTTCATGTGTTTGAGCTAACGCGTCAGTTGCCAAAGTTTGCCATGTACACCATACCGCATAATTTGACCGGCTCACCGAAAAGTGTATGTAAGTATCGACTGGGAACGTTATGTTCTTCTCCAACAAACCCAACAGATTTAAATCATTGCTCTGTAACTTATTAACACATGTTTTCTCACAGTAAATTGTTGTGGCATGCTTTACGATCAATCTCAAAACGATAAATGATGATCGTGTGTTGATCGCTAGCAGATGTTTTATTTTTGTGAGTTATTGCATTACTTACGAAAGATGTGTCGCGTATACTGATACCGCTCAAAACGCTGAAGGATAATGCACAGGACATTCACATCAAGGCGTTCGTCGGGTATCCAAGCAGTGTGCAGTTTCATGTGTTTGAGCTAACGCGTCAGTTGCCAAAGTTTGCCATGTACACCATACCGCATAATTTGACCGGCTCACCGAAAAGTGTATGTAAGTATCGACTTGGAACGTTATGTTATTCTTCAACAAACCCAACAGATTTAAATCATTTCTCTGTAACTTATTAACACATGTTTTCTCACAGTAAATTGTTTTGGCATGCTTTACGATCAATCTCAAAACGATAAATGATGATCGTGTGTTGATCGCTAGCAGATGTTTTATTTTTGTGAGTTATCGCATTACTTTGCTGCACATTTCTGAGCAGTTTAGATAGAATTTATGATATTGTGACACCGACTTAAGAAATAGGATAACAATCATTAACGCCGAAGAAAGACCACTTACACGATCAAGCCCTTAGACGAATATACCTTCGACGACAAGGTCTATTGGAAAATGAAGTTTGGATGATGAAGATTCTTCAACTACGAGGTTGTTTAGCAGGTGGGTTCTAGACGCCGTGGAATCTCCGACTACGAGGTCTTTTTTAGATAAGGTCGCTTGGTCGAAGATGCAGTGATAAATAAGGTTTGTACAAGGTGACCTTCGATTATGTGAGCTCTTGCGATACAAGGTCTTTTGGACGACAAGATCTCTCGAAAGAAAAGACTAATTGGTCGACAAGTTATTTGGAAAAAGGAGATTGTTTGGAAGAAAAGGTTTCTTGGTAGATAAAGCCCCTTACACAGCGATTAGCTCTTTGGATGACTAGTTCCCGTCGATGGCATGTTCTATTGGTAGATAGGCGAGGTTTTACCTTGACTAAATTTCTTGACAGACTCTAGGACAGATAGACCTTATTTACGACGAAGTCTTTTGGTGTATGAGGTCTCTTGGATTACAAGTAACTCTAAACGAGTTATTAGTTTTGAAGATAAGCCGTCTTGATCCTTCATTTTACAGGACAAAGAACCTTGGATAACGAGAACCTCTCGAATATGCTAAGGTCTTGGTCGAATCGAAGTTCGACTATCCTTATATCCCAAATTTTTGGTTTCCTATATCTGATTCCTTAAAGCTTCAATTGCTGCGTAGTACAATGAACATTTTTAAATCCTAAACATCATATAACTGCTTCTGGTTGTTTCAATGTTATGTATAAAGCCCCTATACATTTCAGCATCCCTTAAGACGCCAACCTAACCGTTTGTAAATAAAAACTCTACTTTCTACTTTGAATGAGATTTCGTGTCGTACGTCTAACCTTACCTGTTTCAATACGAAAATCTCCAAAGCCTTATCTGGGACAACATTTTCAAAGCGACCCTCACCTTAAAAAGTAAACAGATGCGTCTTTGTGCTAGTAACATTGCCCGTTTGTCACACCGAAACCGCTACTCACTCACCAACCCATCAATGTTGGCCCATTATCTCACAAATCTTTAGTGTAACGCGTTGTTTGAAAAAGTACAGAAAACAAAACAAAACAAAAGTGTAAATAACGCACCACCCGGCAAACGAAAGCGATAAGTGTCGGGAAACAAGTTTCCCATGCTACTTCCTACCTTACCCCGTCTTTGCTGTCTGCTTCGGCGGAGCGGTCGATTGGTCTGTCATTTTTTTTTTGCAACATTTTCTGCAACCTAACGCGTCATGGTCCGTTTTTGGCTTTGGTAGTGGAGTGGTAGTGCGTTCATAAATGGTTAAATACAGCCCACCTATACAAGTTCGCCCACCGACACGTAACTTGGGTGATGCACTGTAAAGGAATGATTGTGACTCTCTCGCTCTCTCTTTCTATGATCCTACGCAAGCCTACATAAACACACTCCCAACGAAGGATGGCCCGGGGGCAAGTTACGTGGAGTTTCGCATCTCGGAACGTCTGAAGCGAATATGCATCTGGGTCAATCAGGTAAGGCTGTCTAAGCGCTCAAGAGCACGATCTTCGGCGCCAGCTTAGTTACTTCATGTAACAAACTAAGAATGCGTATTTTTTATGAAGAATTTCCTGCTACCATCCGACATCGAGTATATGACATCAGACGCAGAAGCGACGGAACTGAAACTGAACCTGATCAGTCTGCGGACGGCCAAAAGCGTATGTCTGCACTTTAGCTACGATGGCAAGACGCGCTTCTACACCGAGGACATCGGTCTGGCCGGTGACCTCGTGCAATCGTTGGTGCAGTTTCTCAATATAGACAACATGAACGTAAGTAGGTGAATAATGCTTCCCATTGTGCGTACGATCGCGCTCGTGACAACTGGTCGACCATCGGAAGCTGCTCCTATGCACCCTCGAAACGCACCCAATTCTTGTCTTGGCGTCCTTCACATGTGAAGAATTTCTTTCTCCTAGTCTGCGGCCTGCTTTCCGGCAGTGAGCGAAGAAGTGAAGGAACTGTTCCAGAAACTGCAAGGTCTGCAAGATACGGAGAAGCAGATAAACTCAGAAATTGTGGAGCACATCAATCAGATCAAGAGTCATCTGATACGAGCGGAAGATGCCCGGTTTTACAATGGGTGAGTAGTTGTTTTTTTTTTTCGTTTCACGAATAATATTATTAGCATCGTCTGCATCATCCGTTCGTATGTGACGAACGCGGGGCTCGTGTTAAGGCAGAGTGCAAATTGGTAGAGGCAATTGTCAACGTGAGTGTATAGCGCAGTTATAGCTTAATGTTTTGTCACCCGTACACTGCACAGATCATCCCCGGCAACATCGAAAACGGTGATGTCATGATCCTGTAAAAAGAATCACACTAATCGTGCCGTGTCTGTTCGTCGCCATCTACTCTGACCATCCGTTTTCGCTTTCTCTCTCTCTCTTTCGCCGTTTTTGTTTCTTCCTTACCACGATGGCATCATCACCGATTCACCGGCGAGTGAAACATGCAGCGAAGACGTCATAAAGCATCACAATGAAATGATGGCCACAAACGAGGATTTGGTAAAGAGCTACAAAATCCGGCTGGTCAACACGAACGAAATCCAGCTGGCACTGAAGCGCATCCACGGTACCCTGTACAATGCGTCGAGGTTACGAGGTAGGTTGTGTAGGTACCGACGGGCAATTTAAGTGTTTCTTGCACACAGACACACAACAACAACAACACCCCATTGTCAACTGCCATAACGTCCAGCCAGGTGTTCATTCGTTCGCTTATACAATTAGTGGGTGCGTCAATGAACGATGAAGCCAAAAACGGCGTTTACTTTACTGATTTTGGAGTCTCTTTCGCTCGGCACGTTTCAGGTTAAATTACTTCATGGACATGAATAATTCAATTGGAAGATTTTCTATTACACGAACAAACGATCATTCATAAAGAGAGACAGAACGAGAGATACAGGAAGAGAGAGAGAGAGAGAGAGATACCGTAAGGCAGCGTACTAATTAAGTGAGTTGAACCTCCTATTAAAAATCTGTCAGGTTTTCGATGCGTTTACGATGGCTTCGTGTGGCACCAACTATCACAAAGTTTACATCTCTTCACGAACCCAGCTGGTCGCTTTTGGGAGATCACAGTGTTAGGTTTTGATGATCTTCATAACCTAGTTATCGTTCTATTATCATCACCTAGCGAAATTTCGGCTCATTTAGCATTTTCTAAACAATGTTTGTTCAAAAGCAGCTAGCGAATTATATCAAAGCTTAGAAATCGTGAGATATTTACCTCCATTCATGTTTCTATTTTCGAGCTACCACAACTCCACACTGTTTATGAATGAATGAACGCTCGGGCCAGGTGACACAAGCAAAAACTATTCCCACCCCAACACAGCACAGGTTCATTAGCTCGTGCACCGGATGCAGTCAATGTAGGCCTTCGCACAAATGACCTGGGCCATTGCGCGAATAAAACCCTCCTCCACCAGCAACAAAACGCCATTGTTTCAGCACTGCTGCAACCGGATTGAGGGTGTATTATTAATTTACTTAACTTTTTTTTTTCATATGTTTCTGCTGTTTGTTCCCGTTCTGGAACCGCCCTCCACAACTGCTAGCCGGAACGTTCTCGTCGGCCATGATCGGTCGGTTCAAGGAAGCACTCAAGACGAACAACATTGATGCGGTGCTTAAAATCATCGAGATGGGTGAAATGTAAGCGTCGTCAAGTGTTCGCAGCTAACCGGCACCTAATGGAATCAATTGATCGACGCTCACTGCTACATCTGCCGAGAGTTGACAGTTTGGTTATGTGTTTTATCGACGGATAAATTGATCGTCGATCGTCGAGCACTTGAACGATACGACGACTTGCTGCTGAAAAGTGAACGAAGAGCCACTGTAGCAGTCTAGGCAGATCGACAGAGGCAGAGACCAAAGCCGGAGGTTTATTTTCGTACTGCCACTACCCACACTCACATGTAACAGTACCCATTTCACGACACCATCGAAGGCTTTATCCGAGCGGAGGTAGGGAAAAGCTTTTTCTTCTTCGATCCTACGCACAGCGACGTCCTCCTACGCCCACCGGTGCCGTGGTTTCGTAGCCGTAAATAAATCAGTGTCGCGCCGGTTTCGTGCAACGTTCGTTACCAGTTCCAGTAAAGGCAGTCGGCGCAATCACCGCTGGAACTGTAACACCGCACACTTTCAATAAAACACAACATCCTACGTGATCGTCACCGTCGATCGTGCACTGGTGGACGGACCCGAATGGCGAAGCACTACTTATTATTGACAGCACATTTACACGACAACGACTGTTTCGCGTTACGTATAAGGGAGTAAGTACTAATTGTTTGGAGCAAAACATGTTTGAAATACAAAATGTTTTACAAGGCTTAATAACTTTATTGTGTCTTTGCTTCTTTACGTGTGGATTGCACGATGGACGATGACACTTTCCAATTGCTTATGATCCGTTGTAGTGTAGTGTAAATGTACCGGGGTAACAATCATTCAACATAAAATTGTTGAAAAACCCTTGCGAGAGACTTTCTTCCACTTCCACTTTCGTGAAGGTTTTGTCGTCCAAATCTTCCAAATGTTTACCGGCTGCTTCAATCCATCGTCTCACACACACATACGTTATGGTCGCGTAATACATCCAAAAAATAAATGTAAAAAACAGGTTTCAGGCTACCAATAAAAGTTAAAAGTCCCCGAGAACGCCGAGGTTTCGCGAGCTGGTGAAGCTATAAAATCTGCCCAAGACGAACTACATGCAGCCACTGGTACACGGCATTTTGGAGAAGTGATCTTTGCCAGCAAAATCTCACCCGCGGGTGTTCGACCAGCTCACGACAAACCAGACCGAGGGTGCTTACGGTAAGCTTGCTTGCTGTCCATATACTGCTGCCCATATTGCTCATTGATTGTACCTTGGACCAAAGACGACACACAAGGCGTTGTTGGATGGTTTTTGTTGTTTGCAATCCATTGCTCAGGGTCATCCTACGGATGTGGGGTGATGTTTAATGTGCATGTGAGGCTTCGTGAA